>LPNX010297695.1:156833-182720 GCA_001517045.1 Pseudotsuga menziesii
CATGATCATATCCATCATCTTCACCTTCCTCCTCCTCCTCCTCCTCATCTTCATCTTCATCTTCATCATCATCATCATCATCATCAACATCAACATCATCAACATCATCATCACCATCGTCATAATCATCATCATCTTCATCATCATCATCATCATCATCAACAACATCAACATCATCAACATCATCATCACCATCATCATCATCATCATCATCATCACCACCTTCATCATCATCATCATCAACATCAATGTCATCATCACCATCGTCAGCGTCATCATCATCATCATCATCATCATTACCATCGTCGTCATCATCATCATCATCATCATCATCACCTTCATTATCATCACCATCATCATCATCAACATCATCATCACCATCGTCGTCATCATCAACATCATCATCATCATCCTCATCATCATCATCACCTTCATCATCGTCACCATCATCATGGTCATCATCATCATCACCGTCATCTTCATCATCATCGTCATCATCACCTTCATCATCATCATCATCAACATGATCATCATCATCACCATCAACATCATGAACATCATCATCACCATCGTCGTCGTCATCATCATCATCACCACCATCGTGATAATCATCATCGTCTTCATCACCATCAGTATCATCATCTTTGTCTTCATCATCATCATCACCATCACCATCATCATGTTCATCATCATCCTCACAATGAGAGAGGGAGGGATGGAGTAAGGGAGAGAAAGGAACATATAGGGAGGGATGCAGAGAGAATGAGGGAGGTATATTTAGAAAGAGATAGGGGTATGTAGGGATTGTTGGGGATATAGAGAGAAACATTTATATGCATGAAAAGAAGGGAACACTAAAAACATTTGTTTTGTTGCTAGCCATAGAAAACATTTGTTTTCTTATGATCTTATTTGTTGCCTTGGCCGTGCACCCACTCTATTAATTGTGCTTAACCATATCGCGTGCGTGTTTACTTATACAAATCGCATGCGCGTTTTGACTCTATATAACGCGTGTATGTTTTGTGACTATAAAAACAGTGGATTGTTTTTGTCCGAGAGAAACTTCACTCTGTTTTAATTTTCATCCGATTACAGTGCGTTTTTTTTCAAGAGCACAAGCCCGCCTGTGGAAATACTCATAATTTACACATTCTCCATCATTCTTTTTGTTATGCAGGTGCAACATTGACCGTTGTTCACATATACACATGACCCTTGTTCACATATGGCCTATGAGGAGATACAACTCCAGGAAATGGTCTAGGTGTTTCGGTTGGTGCCTATAGTCAACAAGAGTTCATGTAGTTAGACATGCATGATTCAACGAACATACATGTATTTAAAAAATGACAATTTTTAAATGTTTAAAATGTTTACCTCCATCACTGCTTTCCCCCGTGAAGGATCTGACATCTGCCAGTTTAATAATTGTAAATATTAGACCGTAGATAGCATTAGTGAACTAACATGTACAATGTGTGGAAATTAACAAATTAATAAGTATTAAAAATTTGACATTTTTAAAATGTTTACCTCGGTGTGAGATACGACAATGGGTGCTATATGAATCTCTCCACCAACGAAGGGATTAGTGGATGGAATGTCATGCCCAGATATTTCCTCGGTCGATACGACCATGGATCCTACCTCCATCACTGCTTTCCCCCATGAAGGATTTGGCATATGCAAGTTTAATAATTGTAAATATTAGACCGTAGATAACATTAGTGAACTAATATGTATAGTATGTGGAAATTAACAAATTAACAAGTATTAAAAAATTGAAATTTTAAAATGTTTACCTTGGTGTAAGATACGCCAATGGGTGCTATAGGAATCTCTCCACCAACTAAGGGAACAGTGGATGGAATGCCATGCCCCTCTGTAGAGTGTGGAACATGAAACTCTGGGGCGTCGTTGCCGGCATAAAGAATCAACTGCAAGTTCACAAAATTAATATATTAGCTCAAACTATACATATGTGTACAAAGAGGAAAATAAATTAAGAATTTATTACAATTAACCATATACATGCATCACTCAAAAATCCACTGAAGACAACATCTGACGAAAGACCATAGCAGGTACGACCACACGATGTGCACTCGTGAGACTCAAAAGTAGGCTGGGAATGTGCTGATGGTGCTGCACTAGTAGATGGTCCTGCAGTAGATGGGGGTACTGCACTAGTGGGTGGTACTACACTAGAAGATGGTCATGCACCATGACGACCTGGTGTATGTACCACACCAAGGATAGATGTCCCTTCCTCACCCATATATTGAACCATAGTGCTATGGCGAACAACTGCCCATGCCAAACTAAAAAATGCATCACGCGTCTGTGGAATAACACGATGTACAGGTGGGACATCTGGCCCAGGAAACTACGTACGAGGTGCAGGGATAGGGCTATCAACGTCCCGAAGCCTTACATTGGGTCGGTTTTGGGGCATTCCCCCATCGATCCCCTGAAACGGCAATATATCAAAATAGCTTACGTGTTTACCCAACACGAACTCTGCATACATCTTCCGAAGGAAATAGAGGGGGATTTCCCTGTTGTTGTGTGGTGGCATATCAAAAACCATATACCATTTGTCCATCCAGTTATCAACAAATGGCTGATATGTGCACCACTCGATAGAGATATGTGGCCTATTTGCATTTGGGATTTCCCCCGTGTGAGGGTCCCTAAACAATGAAAATATATGTTGTTTGGTAATTTTCAACTTTTTTATTGCACTATAGCCAAGCCCATCAACGTACTCTTGTCTTTTTCTTTCTCTATATGATGTAATATCATATAGTATGTTGCTTGGCAATGTAATAGTCTCAACAATTGTATCCAAAGTGGATGCAAGTGAACGTCTAATCCTATCACCACCACTAAAAGCAGTACTGAGTCCTCTCAACTGGGAAAGCTCAATCAATATTTCAGCATTGGTGTCCATAGCCGCAATTGCAATAAAAAAATCAATAAGGAAATCATTAGAAACGTATACATGGTATATAATGACATCTCTTCAAAATTGAAAATGTAAATTAAGGAAAACTCAAGTAAGCAATTTAATGGCATTCACTTACATACATTTAAAACTTAAAATTAAACATTTAACAATTAAATAGTGAGTTTTGTTCAACTTCTTTCTAGAAGTTAAGGCACTTCTTCACCCTAATTGGTGACTTTTCCATGCACACTTGGGTTTAAACTTCTTTGAATTTAGGAGTTCTATTTTGACATGTTTTGTCATTTACGTCCCTTGGATATGTAAAAGAAAGGGGCAAGGGACTATTAGGACATGTGAGGCAAGAAAATGGGTGATACAGGGCTGCCACCATATCCTCTAAATATAATTGACTCGATCATGGTTGGGAACACTCTCACGACGCACTCTAGGTAGTTCATGGGTGTTCACCATTTCCATTGTTGTATATCCATGGAAACCAACCGAAAGTTACATGGAAAATGGAGAATTTGTGGACTGGACTACAATTGGTTGTAGATGAACTTAGAGACTCAACATGTAGAAATATATTACCCATTGTTTTTGCTATTTTAAAAAATAGTTGATAAACCTAGTGATGCAAGGGCATAAACTGTTTGAGTAAAGTCATTTATGTCTTTGCTAGATCAAGGGATCTTAAGGAGACCTAGGGTCTCTCATGTTTCTAATTTTATTTATTATGTTGATAGGATAAAAGAAGCAGAATTCGTGTTCTTGTGTTTGCTAACATGGGTTTCTTACACCTTGTGCCTTATACCGTATTTTTATGTTAGTTTTACCAATTGGTGTGTAATATCTAGGGCTTGTATTGTAATTGGAACATAAGCTAGCTTGTCCATTACTCTCTCTTGCATATTGTGGAGAATTATGAGATATGTGTTGTTTAGAACCGTGCTCAGTAGTAATTTGTGTCTCTCTTATAGTATTTTTGTTCCTTTTTGTTTATGCCTCCAAATCTCATTATGATGTGGGTTTTCTATGTTTCTTTGTCTTTAATTTGAATGTAGATATATATTGTTTTTTTAATTGTTAAAACCCTTGGCTTATAATTTTAGCCTCCTTCAAGACACACTATATACTTGTGTTTGTTTTATATATTTCTAGCCTTTTGGAACATTGAATATCTATTAGACATGATGTTTCTGTTTCTTATAGCCTCTTTTAGTTTGAATCCATCAAACATTAGCTTGGGAGTTGTTGGGTTGATTATTCTATTAAAAAACACCATCATAGGTTAAAAATTGACAAAAAGGAATGCTTTGGGTGACTGAATTACCTGGTTGGACGATAATTCACCAGTGGAATCTCCTCCCCTCCAACTAAATCAACTCCTCCAACAACCCCAAGCACTTAATTTGCTCCAAAACTCTCCAAATCGCCCTCGTTTTCGTGTTCCTGACAGGTAAAACAGGCCTGTGTATATAAATTATTTTTAGTTTTCGAAATTGCGTGCGCCTATGGGTCATCTTGGTTTCACTCATGTATGAAGACTTGGAGCACAACATTGTGCTCCAAGTCTTCATACATGAGTGAAACCAAGATGACCCATAGGGGCTGAGTAGCAAGTGCTATGTAGCAGAAAGGCGTTGACCATAGCAAGTGCTATGTAGCAGAAAGTGTTGTATTTTTTGGTAAAGTGATCGTGTTTTTGAAAACTAGGCCTGTATCTAAAAGGTCCCTGGTCTTCTTGCACTGACCCATATCATCAAGAAAACTTGACCAATAAACAAAAGAGGATTTAAGAGAATGATTTCATTGTATTACTGAAAGTTTGTAGAGTTTCTCCAGTCTCCTTCGCTGATTTTCTCTTTCCAAATTCCCCGGCGATTATCTTCCCCACTGGCAGCGTCCCATCAGATCTGAAAGAAAAATCTCTTCTGGCACTGTCGAGTGCTCCTAGCTCTGTCTAGGTAGCATCGTTACAGAACGTCAAGAAAAACATCGTCGACCTGTTCATCCCAACCCCCCATTTTCTGCTGAATTTTGCTTCTTTATATGAGCACCAAACAACTTCTAGAAATCTGATAACGTCCTTTGCACCCTTCGTTCTCGAACCACTGGGAAACTACGATGAAATTTTTCTTACAAGATTTCAGCCCAGAATATTGTTGAGATCCAACAAAACAAATTAAAAATAACTTCCAGAAGCTCAGACCATCCAAAAATTATTTATAACGATCTATTTTATGGGAGATTGGGTGACACGAACTCCGTGATGCAAGATCAGTAATCCAACTTTACTGTCGAATTCTTCCTCAGCACGTCTGCACACAAAGAAATCATAAAAAGAGAGTACATCAATCGATCTTTTAAAAGAATTAACATTCAAAGAAAAAGAGATAGGTAAAATTGTAGAGAAAGTATAAAGAGGATCAGAATTTTCCCTTTGACATTTGCAAGGTGATAATGAGTTATAATTCGAACTATCCTCCCATACTTCACAGTAGTTTCTTCAGGTAATTCTATGAATTTTCAAACAATTTATCAATCTTTCGCGAACTGGTGTACACGTTCTGAATCGGTGGAAGAAACTGAACAACCTCGATACAGGATGTTTGTTAGTATTGATTTCAATCCTCCATATGTGTCTTCAGTGGCAATCTTTGAGTGGGTCTTGGATTCCGGAATGATCTCTTCTCAACTGGCTAATAACGTGGCAATAATAATTTATTTCATGGCAATCTTGGTAACATTCAAGGAAATATTTTCTCCTTTCTCGACCGGTTAACGTGTAGATTGAATTAATGCTATATTTTTTTGAATGGTAAATATTTAGGCATAATCCTTGTTTAATATCAATTTATGTCAGTTGGAGAGTTATGAGCAATGTTTAATAGGTTGGTGATCTCATTCGCGGCGTTTCTCTTAACAGTCAATTCGACAGGCCTAGCGTCATTCGTGCGGAACAATCTTCTTCGTTAAATGCTTTAAATGATATTGCATTCTTCCCATAAATCCTGGAATAATATTCTTTAGTTTGTAATTCTACGAAGTAGCCGGGAGAATAGCACAGTATTGGAAAAATTTCTGCAATATTGGTGAACAGATGGCTGGATTAATGTGACTATCACTTCGTAAATAAAACAAAATCCACAAATCTTTGCTTTGAAATCATAACACTTTCAACCTTCATTGATAACCACAACGTGGCGTTATTCAAATAACCTTCATTTTCTTTAACTGGAGACCTGTGTTTTGGAGAATACTTGGTTCAATATATTTTCGTGGCACTCCCATGAGTTGGACCGTTATGCTCAAGGTGGCAGTAGATCCATAAAAATATGTTATTTTCATATTGCAAAATGGAGAAAATATAGGTGAAAATAAGGTAACTCTAATATGTCCGTTGACAACGCAACAATCTTTGTTATGGTTGAATAAACTTGTATATCACATGGAAAGATGACGTGTTTTTACACACTTTCAAATGAGAACGAGTCGAAATATAAACCACTTTTCACCTTTTTAAGGTTGCAACGTAAAATAAGATTTATGCCGCAAAACCTAAGTACATCACCCTACTTTGTTGAATGGATTTACTATTCTTTTAAATATCTTCGTGGAACATGTTTAGAATCGACAAGTAAAATGTAAGGATCTCTTTATGTTGAAGAAACATAAGTTTATTGGTAAAACTTGACATAGTTTATTAAAGCAACAAGGGTGGTTGCAAAGCAACAAGTCCCTGCCTTATGATTTGTTGCTTTGCAATGAGAGTTTGCTTTATGCTGATTTATGAGGAGCACCAGTAACTGCGAATAGCAGGTCGTCCTTCTTGTGTGTTTTGGGACAATGCAGAATTAGATAGGCATATATTTTATATACATTGAATCTTTGAAATGTTTTTGCAATTGTTATTCGAGTGGCCAAAACGAATTAATAAGTATTTGGATTGTGCTTTTCTCTTAGCCTTTTAATTATGGAAATCTAACCAATCTAGAAAACGGGGCGGACTCGTTAAGGAACAGCTGAAGGGGTGACTGGCACTGATCTGGAGCCACAAACGCCAGAAAAGAACTAAAATAAAGATCAATTAGGCGCATGCTATCCACGCGGATGGATTGAGTGAGTTGAGCTTACTATGTCACTTGTCGCCTAGCAGATCTCAAATGCCGGACACTTTGCTATGAGAACCTTTCTAACCTTTACGTGTCTAGTACAAGTCAACACCCGTCAATTAATTATGCACATCAAGGACTCGGGTTCCCAATTTCTTCAGTACCAAAGATAGTCTTCCGAATTCTCCAGCACAAAAAATGAATATGGGGATTTATGAAATATGCTGGAACTTAAGACGTGATACCTACACATAGTCATTTTCATATCCTTCAGTTGTAGATCGAGATGTAGATATAAATAGACATAGACATAGTTTACAGTAAAACCAAGTTCAGGAAAGGACCTCGAGCTTGGATGCCTCGAATATAACAAGCTTTGAAATCCTTGTGCCTTAGCCATTGATTTCATTAACGCAAGACAAGTGCTCTGATTTGCCATATCAGCTTCAAATCTCCTGTAAAACAAACAATTAATAAACACGCGTTCAAAAATAATGATGTTAATATGTTAAACAACAACACCTAGTTTAAGCATGCCTTCAAATATTTTTGAATGGCGCAAAAAATAGGTGGGACTTTATTTCTTACCGTTCATATTTTGCTAACAACGAAAATAATAGAACGGCCATCAATAAACTAAAGAGACACATGTCTTGATTAGCATGTTAATTAGTGGCAATAAAAAGAAGAGTGTCACCATAACCAGAACTTACTTTCTCGATTTCTAGTAGCAATGGGGAAAGAACAGCTGCGATGGGGAGACCAAAATACTGCAGATATAAAATTTCATTTGATGGATTTAGAGGGAGCAGAGTATGGAGGAAATCCTGTATATCTCCATTCTCAAGTGTTGAGAAAATCGGAGTTTTATAAAAACATGATTTATGATGGTTGGTCGTCTTTGGATGAGCGGCCTCTTGAGCTCAAGGTAATAAATTGTCATCGTTTCAAGCGTTACATAAAATGTATTGAGGTCATGTATTCTTCTCAAGCAAACAAAAGCTTTTGCTTCTGCAACGTGGATGAAGCTCTGGATATTCTACCTATTGCTTCGGAATTGGTATTTTGCGATTGCATCAACGAATGCATGCGCTATTTGGATTCTGTTCACTGGAATTCAGTGCAAGAAGCCCAACTTAGAGATCTGCTATCATCTCTTCAAATAAATGTCTCACCTGATATAGCTGCCAGACTTGGTATGATTCCATGCAATATGCCCAATTGTGAGCATATAGAAATACTGGAAGAATTTCTGCGAGAAATGTTATCCATGGTTTCTAATGGGATAGAAAGCCTCAATGGTTTTCCTCGAAAAACAGTTGAGATATATTGTGTACACTACTTTACAAAGCCAACTGTATCCTCAGCTATTGCACAGAAGTGCGAATTTGCATTGCTGAGGGAGTTTAAAGTCAACATGGGGTGCATGAAAGGTAGTGATAAAGGTAAAGTAAAGAATGCTTGTTATGCGCTGCCGAGTTTCATTTTTTTTGAGCTTGAAAAGGATTAACGAATTGTGGGTTCTATTTTGACGACGAATTGTAGGTTCTATTTTTGGTTTCTAATGAAAATAATGAATTCACTGTTTTATTTTTGTGATATTATTTGAATTAGCAAAATTATTTTAGGGTATTTTCTTTTACAAAAGCTACTGAAGAAACTGAGCTTCTGTCAAAATGATAAATTTTGTGTTATGTTTTATGATTGTCACCCTAGTGAAGTAGATATGCTAGGGAAGCTTTATTCTCCACCTTCAAATCTCATTAATACTGTGATAGTTGGTCGATGGATCTGTTTGAGCATTTTGTGGAATATTTGCAGTGTATTTCTAGAAATTTTAAGGATTTACTATGCTGCGAGTGTTATGTATTTCTTCAAGTTTCACAGCAAAGGAGGGATATATTTATTAACTGTAAGTGGAGCACATTCTTAGAAATATTCATAAAAATTCTCCATCAATTTTCATTGGTGGGTTTCCATTGCCTGTTCTAGTTTCTAATTTTTATTGGTAATTTTCTCTGGTTTTAATTGCCTGCCAAGTCTTTGACCTTGCTATTTCTTAATTTCTTTGAACACGCTTCCTCTAATCATGATTGAGGCTAAGACGCGCAGATATATCATTATCACATTTCAATTTATCTCTTCAGATATCAATTCTGCCATAGTCGACTTCCGCGTGACGGCACCAGATTCCCTCTTGGGGCGATACACAGCCATTTCGTTGATGGTGCAAACACCGTATTCAAGGGATGTGTTTCTCCTTTGTGCATATGTATCCCTTCATTCCCTGGTCTAAGCCCCAGGAGTTCTTCATGATCCAATAGTCTTCTTCCTCCTTGTAGGAATAGCCAACGATGAGCACGGCGTGGTCGATGTCCTGAGGGCATTTCGAGCAATCACCGTTGTAGATGCCCCGTGTTTATGTCGATATAGGATGTTAGATGTAGTTCACGCATAAATTGAATATGTAATGTCCTTATGTAAGCAGTTAGAAGTAGATCTATTTAGCACATTTCAATTTGGCTCTTCAGATATCTATTCTATCATCGTCGTGTTTATGGTGATCTATAAAAACCAAGTTGTTTTACGTTTTGTCACACCATCTTCAGAAATTGTGTTTTAACATTCAAATTCATCTTCTTGCTCATCTAAATTTCAGTCATTTCTTTTTTGTTGCGATGTGATGTCTCAATTTACATATCCAATTTTGAATCCTTGTTCATTCTGATTTCAATGCATGCTTTTTCATGTTGCAAGGTCATAATATATATGTGGATGGATTTGTTCATTGACATGCTATTCGCCGGAAATCCTCTTAATTTGCAATAAAATACAAACGATAATGACTTAATGTGTTTTTAATGGCAGTTTGAGTTCAGCTAGAGGCGCATTTGACAGATTGTGCATACAAGCATGCACACATTTAACGGAGACCAGTACAATTATATATGTTTGTTATCATGAATCCACTGACAAAATATTTGAGAGGAAATAGAGAACAAATAGTTGAATCAGCACTTACCGTAGCAGTACCAAGAGAATTTTCAATTGCACCACTACCAGCAGAATGCCACCAACAGTTGAAGCAGCGTAACCAGTTAGTTAAAAGAGTAGTACCAGTAGCAGCAACAGTTCCATCAGCATTTGAACTAGCATAACCGGTTCAAGATTAGTATCAGTTGGAGTAGTGTTACCAGAAGTAAAAAAGAAGTAGCAGCAAAAGGATTACCAGCAGCATTAGTTGGAAGACCAACGTGACCAAAGAACAGGTAATGCATTTTTTTGGATTACAGAGCATTTTGAATTTTATGTTTGAATACTCTCTGAGGTGGTGGTATAAAAAATGCCAAATGCTAACAGAGGCGGTGGTATAGACTATGGTGTCAAGGCAAGATAGTGCCAAGACCATAAAATGCAATGCAGAAACCATGGCAATGGCACGTGCACTTAATTCATGCATAGATACTTAGAAACATTAAATGTTTGCGAAATAATGCTAATATCACTACTAGCATTACTTCCAAAGAATACAAGAAGATAGATATTTCAAGTTTCAAATGAAAAAATCCTAAGTTTGAAACTGAAAAATGTAGGCTTGCCTCGATATGAGGCCAAATAAGAAGTCTAAATCACTGATAGGTGAAGAAAACGACCAATGTTGTTAATTGGTAGAGAAAGCGGCATGGAAAAAGTTGTGAATGTTCTCCATTGGTGGAGAAAACGGCCTTGAATGCAAACTTAGGATAAATGTTTTAATTTACGTGATAAATGTTTTAATTTGCGTTCCTAGTTAATAAAACCGGCGGCAAGCCAATTACAATAGTCCCTGCTAGCCAACGGCAGGGACTAATAAGAATAACATGGAAATTTGATCCATAAATAAATAAATATAAACCTTTAAAACTATGGAAAGATTTGAAGTGATCAGTTTCCTTATCAAATGGAAAGCTTCACCTTTAACTTATGTTTTATAAATGACAATACACATAGTTTCATTTATTTTAATTCATAAAAAAAATTTTGTTTCAAAGATATGAAATAAAACAAAGCTTGGTCCAAAAATAAAAATACTTAATTATTAATTAAAATATATAAGTTTTTTTTAAAATATATTTTAGACCAAACAAAATGAATATATCATTTGAGATCTTTATTGTGCCACATTTGAATGCTTAACATGTGTAAATGGAAACTGGGTTAAGACATAGTAAAATAGTAACAATTCACACATGATTTACATCAAATCTTAGTGTCTAATTCATTACAACTTAGTCGAATCAATGATTACCAATTCGTGAGAGATTATGAGCGAAAATCGAAATTTAAAATCGAATCACAAACAAAAGAATGGAGAAGCTGAATGGTTATTGAAAACACAAAACAATCCCAACCATCGGATCAAGACGAATCTACAACAGAGATTTAAACTTGCAAGCTACGTCTTCCCTGCAATCCGCAATCACGAGAAGTAGGAATGCAAATGCTCTTACAGTCTAGCTAACCTTTCCGCAATCTGCAATTTGTGGGTTATGGGAACACACAACACAATTTATTAACCCAATTACTCCCCGCAATTCACAGTTCGCAATTGCAGGATGCGGGTCGCGGGATGACAAACTGCAATTATTAAAAATGTGTTCGGGTTGCGGGTTGCGACACCGAAAAGTTGCAAACACAAAACCAAGCTCCCACAATCCGCATTGTGGGTTGCGGGTTGTGGGAAAGACACACTTTTGGAAAAAAATACTTCTTTCCGCAAATCACAAAAACACACACAAAATATTAACTAAATCAATCATGGCGAAGACATGCAATGCATGCAGACATGATAAACAACCCCAAAAATTGACTAAGTTACCCTTTCATATAAAATCGGGGCTCCCATGTTTTGGATAAACATGGGATATGTTGTGCCTGCAACAAGACTAGAGGTCACAAGCCCGAGGAATGTTTGTACTTACAGAATATTGTAAGTGCACCCACTAATCCATAAGGTAAATTTTGTAGATCAGTAGGTCATGGTGAGAAAGACTGCAGAGCACTTTAGCTACTGCAAGAAAAAAAGATGGATACCTACTTAATGAAAAATGATGAGAAAATGCAAGATGAACGACTCCAACCTCAATATTAGCCTATGCAGTATCAACAACAACAATATTCTCAACCACAATACCAACAGAATTAGTATCCTCAACAGCAAAAATACCCTCCGCAAAGGGAGGGTGGGAATTTTAAAGGTCGAGGACAACAAACAAAAGGAGGATTTGGTTGAGGAAGAGACCAAATCATATGTTATAATTGTGGGAATCTAGGACATTTTTCTCGAGATTGTCAAAGTCCTGTGAAAAATTGTACATATTGTAAAGAATTTGATCACACTATCAAACAGTGTTCATGGCTTATTGGGAAATGGTAGGATAGAATTGTCGTTAACCCCAACCTTGTGCAGAATCCCAATTTGAACCCCAATTCAAATATTCATATTATTTCTATCGAGCTAAGACAACCCAACATTGTTGTAGTCACAAGAGGAGGTGTTGCGATGGGAGCAGACTAAAGTACGTAGCAAGGACAACTACAGGTAAGACCTGCGGCACAAAAGAAAGCTCCACTATATGTTCAAAAAGAGAAAGAATTCTTCTTGGAGGCATGACAAGACTTTGTTGATACTAGCTAGTTGTCGACATTTGGACAAGTTTGAGTTATACCTGAAAGATTTGAACAACTAATCAGGAAACCACCAATGAAAAAGGTTAGTAAGCTAAAATAATTTGTCAAAAGTTGTTAGCACTAATCCATGATAAATATGATGTCACAGAATTGACAGCACTCATAAAAGAAACTATAGAAGACCTACGACCTGATAAAAGATTTAATCATATCAGGAGAAAAGTGAAGACAGACCAATAAATGCGAATGACTGCATAGATAGGAGATTATGATATGGACTATATCATATTAGACTTGGGATTAGATGTCAAAATATTGATAAGAAAAATATGGGAGAGAATGAATCAGCCGTGGCTAGACTGGTCTCTTATTCAGCTAAGGATTGCAAACCAGTCGAAGGTTCTACCAATTGGTATACTGACCCAAGTACATGTTGAATTCAAAGGGTTGAGAACATATGTTGAATTAGAAGTTATTGACATTGTCAATGAGACAAACCCATATTTTTCACTTCTAGGAATTGATTGGGAAATAGACAACCAAACTATTATAAACTTCAAGAACAAGATCTTATCTTTCGAAGATTCTGCAATGAGAGTGGTTGCACCCATTGATCTACTTGAAGGACAACGATATGTCGAGCCTGTGCATAATGAAGGGAAACATAATTATCCTAACCAACTGTATAACATCATGTCTTCGAAGGAAGAATATATTAACCCTACAATTGATGGAAACCTGAGTTGGTGGAGTGCAAGCTTGTGCACGTCCAACTCAGGCGAGGCTCTAGAAAATTGGTAGAATAGGTTGCATGAAGTCTCCATGCATAGATGTGAGAGAATCACAAGAGGTGTTTGAAGGGTAGGATTTGAAGCAAGTGCGGTGCTTAGGAATGAAGGATTACCTAACCTTGCATCTTTCTTGGAAAAATTTGAAGAGAAGTTCACGGAATCATAGTGATTGTCTGCTTTGTACTATGTGCCGAAATCTACACATGTTAGATGGTGGGGTACACACAAGAAATCTATCTTCGAATGGACACAATGTAGGAAATTAATGGCGATCAGATTTGGCTAAGAGATCAGCTGCCCTGATATGAAATATACAGGACTGAGAAATCCTAGTAAGCATATTGAGAACTGTCACATAATTTGGCAAGAACACCCATGACAGGAATGGGTTCATCGATTCATCCACACTTTGGAAATGGTCCCAAGAAGTTGGTACACTTTAGAAGAGCTACGACGAGGAACCATTGAGTGCGAAATCTCAGCTGTAATATTTACCCATATATTTGATTTCACAAGTGAACATCCAACAGTGGATGTTGCACTACAAGTAATAAAGGAAAATATCTTTGAAGAAATCCCTATTACGGACACGAACTTCCATCAATGCAGCATAACTACATGGCGTGTTATAATATCACGAAGGATATAAGTGATAGTGACCCATTTTCCATAATATCTAGGTGTCAGAAGGAATGTGCGAAGAGGAAAGAGATCACATGTATGAAAATACACGGTACCCTGTTAGACCTGAAATATAAAAAGGGGAGAGGAAGGGCGTTATACTAACATCGTGTAACATTGAGAGAAAGAAAACCAAGTCGCAAGGAGTGCGACAATAGGATGGGAGAGCTCCGAAGAAAATCATAAGTTTCAAATGAAATGACATTGTCATAAATTGATGCCATGATTGGCATAGTAATTAAGTAATGTAATGACACCGCAGTTGTCGGTCATTAATTCGTAAATATCAATAGAATTGGGTGGCATACCTTGGGACCATGTCCACCATAAATAACAATAACCGTATGTATAAATTCTAGCTAAGTGGCAGTGCGCCGAAAAAGTTTCCTTACATAACCCACGCTGTTGCCCTGGGCTGTTCAAGAGAGGGAGTACTTTCTAAATACAGAATGCTTGTGTGAAAGACAAATGTCAAGAAGTTGTTGTTTCATAATATGCCTTGTTACCATATCCAGACTCATTGTGTCTAGAACCAGAAGGAGCGAGTATTGTAGGTAACTCAATGAGCAGAAACTGGTTTATCTCTATTACGATAGTAAGTGTTAAATCCCATGTGAGACTTGTATCCACTATTCCCATGCAGCACAGTACAGGACATAGAAACCCAAGGAACCATCCTCGACCAACTGCAAGCCAAGTTCCAGCTCGATCTTCAGAAAAATGCAGAATGCAGGAACACAAATCGCCACCAGTTCCTAAAGGGAAGCAGTTGATGAAAAAGCCGAGGAACGATAAAGCTCCAGCAACACCACCGGCCCAGAAAGAGCAAGAGGAATTTGAAACCAAGAATTTATTTATCCCTTACATTCCACCGAGAAGGATGAATGCGCCATCAGTTATCATCCCTGTCAAGGGCCATGTTACATAGGTAGCACCTAAAAAACTGAAGGATATGAAAGTATTGCAGGATATCTTACCTCAGTTGGAAAAACTTCCCTTTCAAGATTCAAACAACAGTAAACTACATGGCCTGGACATGAATAATTATATAAAGCTGGTATGAGATACACCGGAATTACCAAACCAGTTTGTTCCAATGCAATGGGAAATCAAACTAGAACAGTTGGGGATTGTGTCACTTCTCTTCATGCCACACTTTGGCCAGACCAGAGAGGTGGATATTTATGAAAAAACATTGTTGGTAGTCTTTCACGTAGGTTTCCTTTGGTTAGAAAAGCCACATTCGATTTATGTTGATCTAATCTCACCAATCACGAGACTTCCTAGATCTAAGGAGGACCCAATAGCAACCTTTGAGGAAGGAAAGCACCTAGCCAAGATTGCACATGTCTAGGAAAAGTATGGCATTTTCAGCTCTGGTGAAGAGTTTTTGGTATCATCAATCAATGACCTTTCTACTCATATTGCAGCCATGATATTGACACATAAACTATTACGTTCCTCAAGACCAAAGAATTCTACTGTAGGAATAGTAATGCTGGCTGCACTCTGTGTAGAAGGAGTTCAAATCAATTTGTACCAATTCATGCTTAATCAACTACTCTAGGATGTTGCTTCAGCACAGGAAGTGCACAGGAAGAAGGTACTCCTTTCCATTATGTTTGGTTGATAATTTTAATTTCATTTACTATGTGGTATGAGCCAGCAGATTATCAGTCAGTAGACTTACCTCTCCCTTAGAGAGGAGTAATATACCAGAACTTGTGTTTCTCGCCTGACAAAGGCCGACAGCTTAGTAGAACCACTGAATTATTTGTCCATAATGAATCTTTGAGGAACTTTGTAAAGAAGCAGGTAAGGCTTAGTGCAACTACCATAATCATATTTAAACATACTGTTAATTGTCAATTAGCACCCCACTATGTATACAACCAACCACGCTAAGACCCCCGAGGACAGTGGTTGCCAACACAATATATGCTCACGGAGGAAGATCTAGAGACCATTATCATTGATTGGCAAGAAGAATGGAAACATGAGGGATTACCACCTCTCGGAGAAAAGAATACCTATTACCCAACAAGCAGATGCAATAATTCCAAGTCAAGCTCAACCTAGTCAGCCTCAGATTGAGCCACTGCTAGAGCACCAACAGAAGGATGTGCAAAGCAAAGAAGCCGAAAGAGAACCTTTGCACAAGAAACAAAAGGCTAACAATGAAGCCAATACTTCTCATATGGATGACAAGGAAGTCTCAGCCTTGGTAGAGTTTCTACAAAAAGTTACACAAACACGATGTGATGACCATGGACGACAGCAGAATCAATTCACTACTACCATCACATATAGGTTGAATGATCTTGGAAGAATGATCAAAGCAATCAAACTTGATGTAGGGAATACGCCGTAGGTACCCCTATTGCAGGACACACCTTTCCCGTCAGAAGAACAAGAAACCCTACAACCCATAGAAGATCACCCCAACAAAGTACAAGTAAAAAGAGACGTGATAGAATTAGAAAACCTGGACCCTAGCGCGGTGGGCAACACTACTGGCCAAATATTTTTAGATTTTTCAAAAATACAATTAAAGTGTGTGCACACTTTACAGAAAGAAGCAGTTGGATAGATTCGGGTAAGTGGAAATACCCTTGAAAAGAAGGTGAAACACTCAACAAAGACTATCAACAAACTCAAGGCCAAAATGCAGAGAACCACACAAGAAGTAAGGAAAGAAGAAGTAAGTAAGTAGAAACTCACACATGTCATTAATATTGTTTGTTCGAATTTGGATGATGTTGAAATATCAGATGATATGCCATCAAAATACGAGGTCCTCATGCTAGGAAATATACAAGCTGAACTTAAGAAGAAAGAGATAGAATTAGAAGAGCAAAGGATTCACAGCACACCACCTGAAGTGATGGAAAACAAATGTGACACAACCACTCAGGCTGTGAAAAGAATAGAGGAAGCAAAGAAAACATGTGCTAAGGTTGTAGACCAAGTCTCCCAGACTTGGGAAGAATTAATGGACAAAGAGAAATAACAAAAGATTGCAAGTGAGCTCAATCTAGTTGAAGAAAATATCATGCAGATATGAAATGAGATGACGCACCTACCCTTGTAGAAAAAAAAAGGTCAAGACAACAAAAGTGCATAAATTGCAACAACAAACGATTGCGTTGCATGCACAGCAGAAGCAGCGCAAGGAAATGGTATAGGAATTGCAAGCAGAAGCAGAGAAAGTCACAAGAATAATTCATCATGTACACTAGAAGGTGCGTGAGGTAGCGGCCTCTATAGAAAGAGTCATGTCAAAACACGTCAGTTTCAACCTAGTGGAGAACATGCAAAAAATAGAAGTATAAGTGCACACAGAGACAAAGAAGTTGGTGAAAATCATGGAGGATTTTCATAACAAAATTAGCGCAATTCAGTTTATGGAGCATTAGTTTGCATGGCTCGAGACGAGCCACAGGTGAGTGTTGGGGGCCTTTCGAGCATTGGGATAGAAGAGAAGAATTCATGTAGAAGAATGAATTCTTCCCAAGTATGGAAGAAGAGAATAAAGGAGAAGAGGAAGGAGCTATGACAGAGGAAGCAACATCAAGAGAAAGGGAAGGATGCTGCGACAGAAGAAGGAAAGAGAAGAAGAAGACAAAGAGAAGGCGTGAGATGAGGAAGCTGCGCCAGATAAGTAAGCAGTGATTAAAGAACAGAACAAGATACAAGATGACATAGAAGAATATCAGCAGAAGGAGGCATGCAAATAATGTAACGGCTGGAAAGTGACATTAAGAAATAACGCTGAGAAAGCGACAATCCTTAACGATCGTGAGTACGAGCTTGACTAGAACCGGCAGAAGCCACATGCGTGAAGGTGTCTTTGTAATTCAGGCCGATAGTTCCTTTTGTTATGTGTTACTAGAATAGGAAAGGCAGCCAGTTGGATGGATATAGTAAGTCGGCTGAGAAAGCAATTAAAAAGGAGTCTGTAATGAGTCAGTTAGACTCTGTATCGAGCTGATATTGAGTCTGTAACAAGCATGTATGGAGTATGTATTGAGTCTGTAATGAGTCTATAAATAAGTAACCCAAGCTATAGTTGGGTTAAACACTAGACACTAGACAGTTAGACAGATAGCCAGCCTGATAGTTGTTAAGCTGAATTAAGCTAGAAGTAATGGTTTTTTGTAGAATAACTCTATATCGTTGAGTGCATTGGAGTAGAGATTCTATAGTTGAGTGCGCAAATAAGTAGAGAAGGTTGAGTCGATCTAGGATGTGTGCAGATTGCTAGTAGGAGTAGAATAAGAAGAGAATAAGAGAGAAGATCAGAGAGCATGAGAGGGAGGAAAAGTCTATAAAGAGAGAAGAGACTATCTAGAACAAGGTCTACAGCTTTATGCGTAGACAAAAGGTGCATATATTTCCTCATTCCAGATGAAGAGAACCTTGTGGTTTTTCCTGAATGGGTTTCCACGTTACATGCTGTGTATATGTGTGAATGTTAAAATAGTTCAGTGTATGTGTGAATGGTATGTTGAATGCCTAGTTGATTATTGCGTTACAAATAGATAACTGTATGACTTCCGCATTGTATTAATGAATATTCATATGGTGTTTGTTCACTCGTTGTTTACGTGAATCACATAAATAAGGGTCGAATCATAACTTGGCATTGAAGTATCATGCAAACCAGTAACCCACCTTCCTAGTCTTCCTTGGAAACCTTGGCATAGAGCCAAGGTACTAAAACAACCTCCTGCACAAACTGTGAAAAAGTGGTTCTGGAAGTTACCCATAGAACTGATATATTTCGGGTGAGATGACATCTATGTTGCAGGTGCTTCCAGCTGAGCTCCACTATATCGGGCCGATATCTTGGGCTTTGTTGTGCTAAACAAGAAGGGAATGAACCTGGGGCCAGGATGAGAGAGGGATAGAAAAGAAAACACATGCCTACACAACCAGAATTCACAAACTCATTTACGAGACCAAGTTTGTATACCAAAAGGCGTAGTGGGTTTAGAAGAGAAAACACGTGCTAGGGGGAATTCCTATCAGACCCACTCGACAGGTGGAGGTTGTATTGCAAGTGGCGTAGAATGATGGAATGTTTACGGTTAGAAAATTAAATAAAGGAGAACTTCATGCAACCTCATTTTTCCTAGCTAGAGCTCTTGTCACCACGATGCAAAAGGATTTTCTCCAAAATTGATTCAACAATGGAAATAACTAGTATGGGATTTGGAAGAGCCATGCAGAGAGCTCATAATTGGTAGTGGAAGTCATGTAATTTATTCATCCCCCTAGGATATCTCTTTGTTTTCTAAATTCTGTGTGTTTATATCTCTTTTAATATAGATTATGTTGCTTCCATATCAAGATATGTGATAAGGTTTGTGTCTATCTATAGTGCATTGGTTTGGATTTGGTTCAATATGGGTTCCCTAATCTGAAACCTGAGTCTAAAGTAGCTTTCATCCTCTTTGAGAGTGGTTTTGAAGGACCCATCTTCTCTATTCCTACACCCTGTAGTTTTAAGGTAAAACTTCATACCTCATATTCATGATGATTGTAGGAAAAATCCTTACTGGATCATGTAACCCAACAACTCTAACATTCTGTGTAGAAATGAACATCCTATTCCACTTGATTTTACTACATATGCTTATGTCTTGCATACCTATGTTAACGTTAAATAAATCAAATAATTCCATGCTGAGATAGTTGTGGTTGGGATAAACCAAAACATTTTTATGGTTTCCAAGCTTGTGAACATGTATGTCATGTGTGGAAGTATGGAGTTTGCATGCCAAGTGTTTGAAAAAATGTGTGAACAAAATGTTTTGTTGTGGAATGATTTGATCATGGGATTTTCCAAGAGAGGACCTTGTGAAGAATCCCTTGTGTTTTATTACTAGATGCAACCATTTTATTTTTCCACCTTCTACCAATACATACCCATCTATCAAAATTGTCCAATTGTCCATCCCAAGAGATTTCTTCCATTCGTGCTTGCATGATGTTATGCAATCTGATCTAAAGCTTAGTAACGGTGGTTTTGTCAAATTTTAGCTTGGATTGCGGCTCAGTGAGAGTTTATGAGGTGTGTATTTTTCCCCTCATTCTAGGCATTGTGAATGTTCATTTAAAATTTGGAACTATCTCAAAGGTTAGATGCTCTAGGTTTTCATGAATTATGAAACCTATTGATCCAAAGGTAGAATGGGGAGTCTAAGCACTCATTGGAAAGATATTTTTATCCTATACACCTTTAAATTCGTAATTCTTTGATCCGAGGTCATGAGAATGAGTTATGGTTTTAAAAAACTCAAAACCCAAGGGGTTTCTTTAGTGCCTATTTTCATTCATTTCAACCAGGCAATGAAAGTTTTTTTGGAATCTCCTTTAATATTCAAGGTTTTCTTGTATTGATATTTATCAGGGGATTCCTGCAAAGGATCAACTAGCTAGGAGTGGTTTTACAAATAAAATATATCTTTACTGTGGGAAGGAGGAAACTCTCAAGCGTTTTATGTGGATTACAAATTGACACATGAATGTTGGAAATAAGGAAATCTTCAAGAATTTTTTGTGGATTGCAAATTGATACAAGAATTTTGGCAATAGAATCAACTCCATATTCCCTCTATTTTACATGGAAAAACCCATTGGTGTGTATCTCTTCTTGCACAGTAAAAGTTATTGGTGCTATTTGTATTTTTTGGTTTATGGAATTGTAGTAGAGTTTCAGCCCTATTTAGTGTTTGGATGTTTCTCTATAATTATATATTTGATAATAGTGTTAGATATATATCTTCCTTCCTTGAATCTCAATACGAAAAGGTGCATCTTAAAATGCTATCCAAAGCCTTTATATTGATTAGGGATGCAAAGAAGTTTGATTTGTCTTCGTATTTTGTTTCGATCACATAATTATGATTGTACAGTCACATATCCTATACATATGTTGATCTCTTTGTACATATTATTTTCTTTATAATATAAAAATTATTTTTTCCCATAAAAACTTGCCATGTTAAATAAATTGTTAAACCATAGTTCAATTTCGATTGTTCATAAGAATTAACAAACATATGAACAAGAAAATGTGTTGTTGGGATCAAATTATGTCAAATAAACTATAAATAGCTTTGTTTGAGTCATAGTGGTGTAAAATCAAGTTACTTGGCATCTACAGCCTAGAATGCAAAGGACATGAAAATACATAATGCCTGATGCTCACCACCAACTTTTGAAGAAGGTTGGACTACTGGATGGTAATCATTATGGAACTCCATCATTAGTTTCCCAACTATAATACATTTTCTTTCACAACAAAATTTCATTGCATTAGGGTCAATCCTACTCCGATCATTTTTCAGTTCCAAAGAGTCATTCAAATTAACAAACCCATTTATTGCATCCATTTTGTTTGCATGAAAAGTATTAGAGGGAGTTGTTGTATCTTTTACATGCTTTGTACTTAAATCATGTGCATATTTATTAGCTTTGCAAGAGGGCAGAGAGATTCATGATGATATATTTAGAGGTGGGTTTCGGTTGGTTCTACTTGAGGGTAATTTCCTTGTTGCTTGTATTCCAAGTGCAGGAGTTTGACAGTTGCATGGAATATGTTCGACAAGATACCTAAAGTTGAGTTGGTTTCATGGAATGCAATGATTGGTGTTTTTTCTAAAAATGGATATACTAAGGAGGGTTTGACACTCTTAAGTTGGAAAACATGATTGGTAGGAGTTTACAACATTGTCATTCACTATTGAGGTGTTTTAAATGCATTTTCCCCATACAATTTTTTAATTCTTTTCAAGAAATGAGAAGTAAGGTCCAGGATTATGCTTGGTGGTGTTATTTTATGCCTAATGATTATGCACTATATCAACTAATGAAGTATTTTGATCCTTTAGGTTGCTTTGATTAAAAAAATTGATGCCATGTATGTTGCATGTAGGTGCAGAAGCCATGTTTGCAGATCTTGGACATTTTAACAAGACTTATATTCAAGTATGTGTGTTTTGTATTTTAAAATACATAATTGAGGTGAAGAGACATGTCGGATAAAAGTCCAATAATCTTAGAAAAATCTAGTTGACCGTAAGATTATCCTGACAAGTGGCAGAGTTGCAAGACCTAGATGTCAAACTCTTACGACATTTTACAGACCATGGGAACAAACACACTAAAACAATGCAAACCTTAATCATAAGCCATATTTTTCATAAACGCGTATATTGAAACTTTGATGTAACATGTTTACAACCAAAATAGTTGAAAACATAAAACATTGTTCAAAATATCAAAGTGTCATGGAATTTTTGGTGGTTAAGGTTTTCCTTCAAACAACCCTCATTTTGATCAACTTTTTGTTAAAACTCAATAGTGCAATCCTTAATTACAATAATTTTTTTATTATAAATGATTTCTTTGTAACTTTGGTTTTTAGCCAAAAACTTCTCAAAATATAAATGTTTTATGAAAAATATATTTGGTGCTTAAGGTTTACCTTCAAAGAACCTTTTGATCAAGTTTTTGCATCGTTTTTATCATTAAACAAGGTAGGGAGAGAAATCTATGATGTCATTCATAGAGACTCTATGAAAGAGCCTTGTACTCTTCCCTCTGATTATGCTTTGTACTGAAAGTAGATCTCAACCTCAAAATTCTATGTACTTGGTACAAATTTTGTCTTTGTGAACCCACCCATAATTTATGATCCCTAGTAGAAAAAGAATGTAACCAATGGGAAGGTACATATTTAGGCATTTCAAATAGGTAATATTAATGCAGGATTATATCCTTGCACTACATGGATGGATTCTGAAGTGCATCAATCTCCAAGAATTGTCCACAAAGGGAAAACCGATGCCCTTTTCACCCTACAGGGTTGGTGCTCCACCTATAGTTATCTTCTGCAATGATTGGAGTCAAGCTTTGAAAATCTAAAGGAAGTTGAAATTGTTGAGAAAATTAAAACTTTTGTTGTAAATTTACAAGGAAGTCTGACAAGTTGGGATGAGAATCGAGATGGAAAATATCTTGCAATGAAGGTAGTATCAATGTAGAGGACAGAGAGTATGATTCTTAACACTCAATGTCCACCAATTGATAAGAAAAAAACAAAACTCCTTAAGGATTGGTAATGACATTGCGGATGGAAAAAACTTATCTGATTTATTTAGAAGACAAGCAAAGGAGAAGGTGGGGTATCAAAATTTTGTGCAACAAACTCCTATTTCCTACTTGAAAAGGTTAAAGGAAGGATTAGAAGATTTTTTTTTGTATTTGGAGTAGTTTTCTCATAAATCCCAGGAAACTTATAAAGGACTACGAGAAATTACTAAAAGGGCACATTATCCCTATGAGAATGGAAGAAGGTGATATAGCTAAGATATTTAAAGGTCGTGGCATATATTTGTAATATGAATGTTATAAATTTGGAATGTTGGAGATTACTTTATCTAAAAATATATACATTATGGATTTCGTTTATGAAAACCTCAAATATACATAAGAAATGTAATTTGTATTTAGTTTTTACCACTCAAAGAAATAGGGGGGTTATGTGTTTGCCAAGTTATGGAACATAATGATATATGGAGGAGATTTAAATCAAACAAACTTTCTGCAAGACACTGAGGGTGCAAATAATGCAAGACTTTGTTGGTTTAAGTTTTGAACAATTCATCCTCCACCTTTGTATAAAAGATGGATTAGTAGGACTATTTTAGCTATATTGGAAATATGTCAAAGGTGCATTGATTTAGATGTTTGGACAATGAAATTTGATAATTTTCTATGATGCAGATCAAATCAATATGCAATGAAAATTGTAAGCAAGAATGTGGGTTTATGAAATTGCATGTCAGAGTATCTGCTAATGACATATTCCTATGAAAATATATTTTTCTGCAGAAACTAGCAGGCGATAGAGGTTTCCAAGGACTACATGGGATCTTGTAATAAGTAGGATTTGGCCAAACATATTCCTTTCCTTTGGAATTGGATAGTGTTCTCTATCTGTAAGTTATAGAGAAGAACTAGCAATTTCATTTGAGTCATTATCAGACAGCCAATAAACAATTGTAATAAATTACTATATGTGCAATATGTTTGAATATTATGTGCTCATGTTATTTTCAAATAAAATTCACTCTCTTTGAAAATTGAATATGGTTCTCTCCATATTTTATCCTATTCAGATTATGGTACAGTGGCTTGGTTGAATGCAAATACAATATTATTGAAACTCCATTTATTTGAAATGGTAAAACTTTAGGAGTTATGAATTATAACAATCAAAAGGATCACCTATCTAAGCATAGAGTAACTCCCTTTGACAATGATTTGAATTGGAAAGTCGAAAGTGCCAGAAACTGTAATGAGATGAATTTGAATCAAGAAGGTTACAAGATGGCATCTTGCAATATTCTACAGTCTATTAAATTGTCCATTGATCCTATCGAGGAACTACAACAGTGGTGTATTGTGTCAACTAAAAATATAAAAGTGATGATGAACCCAGCTCTGGGTTTGAAATGTTAACACTATACACCACTAATGCATTTCTTCATGAAGAATATAAGGACAGGTTTTAACATGTTGTCATGCATCATTGATTTAATATACTCACAATTTGTAACTCTTTAACTTCCAAATATCAGGAACTTTAGCTATAATAGGTTCCACTCTCACAAAAAGTGGTTGGTTTTTTCCTGTAAGGGTGGATAAAAGGTGGTAGAACCGTCATGGCCATTAAGTTGGGTTGGTTGGCCGCATTCCCCTCCCATTTAAAAAACTGCATATGGAATCCCACCTTGAGGTAATGGCTTAGGTTTTCAAGATTAATGATCTCAAATGATTAATGTGGAAGTGTTATGGATCCAAATATCAAGAAATTTATCCTTGAACATCTTCTAATGAACAACAAAACCTTCATTGGGAGATTGTAGATCTCCAAAAAGGGCATTCTAGCAGCAATAAAGCTTGTATAAGAAACTAGTAGTTATGTATTCATTGAAGATAAGAAACACCTAGACTATGGAGATTAATGTCAAGATAATTTGGTTTATCTTTTTATCAAACTTTTAGATTTTTAGTTTTTTACTATATTTGAAAATTTATGTATGATAATTCCTTTTATCTATTTTAATGGTATTTAAGTAGGTAGTCGAATGCAATTGTGTTATATAGATAGATAGATAGATAGATTAGCCTTGCTTGTGGTCAAAAATTACAACACCAATAGTACATAATAGCATATATATATATATATATATATATATATAACATTTTATGGAGTCATGGCATTGGCTTCAGAATCCATTTAGAGGATTGGTGTCACGTGCAATGAGAGCATCTATGAAAACATAAACAATGTCACATTTGTCTAATTTTCCACAACACAATAGATCATACCTTCTCGTTAGTGTCACAATATTGGATGCAAGGTAGATTATGTTGTTTCTACCAATCTAAGTCTTATTGTTTTCATATTTTTTCTCAAGATGGAAAGATAGGCAAATGTAGATTGTCATCAGCCCATTTAAGGTTACATCTATGAGTGCATCCTGTGGCATAAAATATGGTGCAATCGGTTGACACTTATAAGTTCCTCAAAATTTCCTTCCGCTAACTTGGGCATGTTGGATCATATGACCTGCCCCCCCCCCCCCCCCCCCCCCCCCCC
>LPNX010297695.1:182797-365985 GCA_001517045.1 Pseudotsuga menziesii
ATTTTTTGGATGAGGTAAGGGTATAGCTTAACCTGCATTACTGAGTTAAAATGAGGTTTTTTTATCTTCAGCTAAAATAATGCTTGTACGAGTGATGATAGTTTAACTTTAGTTAGACACATGTCTAATGTGTGAGGTAAATATTCATTCCTTTCTTGTTATGTTGTTTGAGGTGAGGGTTAATAGTTTTGCTACAACGAGTTATATATGTAGAAACTGTGCACTAGTACCCTACCTAACAGGATTTGGAGAAAAAATAATAGTGTGAAGAATCTCAAAACAAAGGAAACCATCATATTTTGAGAAAATATTTGAAGTGTGATAGATAAATGTGCATTTTTTTTTAAGTATAGTTCCATAGTGTTTTCAATTATGGAAAAACAGTAAATGGTTTCTACAGTCAGAGTTTTCACAAATCAAAACCTCAAACTGAATTTTTTTTTCTAGTCACACTAAATACATCCAAATTTGTCTTTCCAGTTTCTTTGAGTTTAAGCAGAATGATTCCTCTTGCAATATCTTTTTTCCACTTATGGAAGACAGAGCTTAGTTTATCTAATTTATGTGTGAATGGATAAAAGATTCGAGGGATTGGGAACTCAAATCAAATGGATGCTTCTAATTGACACTACATAAAAATCAATCAAATTAGATATGCCATCGAACTTTGCATATATTTTTACCTTGCAGATTATTTCTTTCAACTATCATTGGTGATAATGAGCAACATTGAAAAAGGGTTAAACCTAGCCATTTACGTGTCAACTCATCAATGGGAACATGAAAGTTACGAAAACATATTGGAGTCTATAATGATGTCCTCCTGACAACTGAAAGAGATGAACTTTGTATGCAAATTCATTATGAAAGTGCCAAGAGATTTCAGTTATTAGGCATTTTAGCACCTAGAAACCATGCCCCCATTTTTTCATCCTTTACTGTACAGTTTATCTTTACTTTATGCAAAACAAAGTAGTTATTATGGGTGAGTTCTCTTTTCTTTTTGTTGCAGCATGGTATCTTTTAGCACTTATATTACATTCTTGACTAACTTGGAATACCTTTATTTTTCTAGTTTGTGATCTCCTTGCCTCTTGGAAAATACCAAAACACACTCAGTGCAAATGCACTTTCAAACCAAGTTCCTACTCAATCTCCATAGATTCCTATGCCTTATGTGTCTCTAAGATCTTCAGCACATGCTAGTTCAAATGATGTTTTTGGTTGTCCTTGAGGATTTTATAATGGAGGAAAAGTTGTGGTTGGTGCTACTACTCTACCTGTAAGTTTGTTTAAGATTTTTTTGTGGTTATACTTACTTCATGGTAAAGTTCAGCAAAAATACCTTACAATCGTATTTATATGTCACAAGTCATAGTGGCTTACTAGTATTCAATATTTATATAGTTTAATTTGTTTATGAGCGAGTTCTCTAGCTAGGATGTATAATTCTCCGATAATTGTGTTAGTACCATTACACCATTGCACATAGGACAAAGAGAATTCTCAGTTACTTGTTTGTAATTGTGTATGCATTAGTTTTATGGCACAAAGTGATCAATTTTCTCGATGACTTCTTGAAGCCACGTTCTTCTAATTACTATTTCAAACCCGTCTACAGGTGGATTTTTTTATACTACCTTCTTCCAAATGTCCATGAGGTATAAATTTCCTCCAGGATGTCTTGTTCATGCATCCCATTTTCATCATTTTCTACAAGATTCCATTACATTTGTAACACAAATAGTTTCTCCTTCTAGATTCATCAATTTAAAAACCCTGAGATTTCCAATTTGAGTGCACTCGATCAATTGGTTCACTTTGACGTACTGAATGGAATATCCACTAAGTGGTTTCTATAAATTATAGAAAACAAAGCATGCTGACATAGAATAAATGTATTGGAAAACTGCTCGATCCCACTACCCTTCTACAATTTTTGTTTCTAGACTCAATTCTTTGTCTTGTGGGAGTTTCAAATTCTTCAAACACTTACTGGAAATTGAATCATCCCCTACTCTCAACTATTTTCACATTTTGATGCATTCCACTCAAATTAGAATACATTTATATAGTAAGAGTTGGTGAAAAGAACTTTTAATGGAATACTGTAACAAATTTCTTGCTTCAAATGCACCATGGAATCCTTGATTCCACATTTAATGATAAATTTCTTCTTCGTCCCTTTGGGACCAATAGTATATATTTGCAATTAATTTTAAGGGTTATCTTTATGTTTATGAAATCCTTGAATACATTATTATATCCTTTAGACCATCGTTGCTTAAGCTGAGACTGATATTTATTATAATCTAGTGGTTTTTTGTGTATTAATTATTGACATTGTGTCAATAAATAACTTAGTTTATATATGGATTATGATGAACACCCTTTTTAAGTGGGTTGGGTTAGTAAAACATTGCATTATTTTTATTCACAATAAGATGTCCATAGGTCTAGAAATGCTTATGAGAGTTCTGATCTTGTTTCACTATTAATTATTTATATAAGATTTGCATATAATATATATATATATATATATATATATATATATATAAAAAGGGGTCAAAACCTTATGGTTTCTCCATATTTGGACTTTCAAGTTTACAATAGCATTCATTATAATATCAATATTTGTTATGGCCTTGCTAACCCATTCTTTATTTTCTTTCCAATTGATTTGATTCTTCAATGGTCATCATTCATTATGTTTTTATGTTTATTTTTTTTTCATGGAATGTGCCAAGATGACACATGTGCATTATCATCAATGGAAGGCAGGAAAATATTCACTCAATGGCCATTGTAATATTTTGAAAAGTCATCTATATTGTAGATGATTGTAGATGATTTTAATGTAAAGTATGGAAACAATTTTTTTTATGTACTAGTATTAGTCCATTAGTGGATATTCAATTGGAAACACATATTTATTATAATACTTGACGTTTCATATAATATTACATGGTTGAAAATTATATCTTGGTACTTGATATTATTTAATGTTGCAATTAACTACTATTGTGACTTTGCATGATTCACATGTGTATTGGATGAGCATGATTATTATAGATTTTTTTTAATTTATACATAATATGAATATTACTAAAAAATTATGTTGATTAATATAATGGACACCATTAAAATTACTAATAAATAATGAACACGTATGAATAACTAAATTGGTCTTTTATATTGATTAACAATGATCACAAATAAAATGACTACAAATGAACGAAAAGAGATAAATGACCACTATAAAAATGAGAGATAACTGACCAAAAATAGAAAAATATTGCATATAAATGACCAAATGGTGACCATTGGTGGTAAAATAGCAGTAATTTATTACGTGATAAAAAATGTGGTCATATTTAGCTTGATAGTTTATAGCTTAACTTGTGGTCATATATTGGGTTGTTAATTTGGTCTTATGTTTGATCATTAATTGTGACAATTAAAAACCAAATATATGACCAAATTCAAGACCACATTAATGACCAAATATCTAACCACACGATAAGCTATAAATGACCAAGTTAAATATTATCACTTTTTTTCGTCACCTGATCAATGATGCCTAATTTTCCACCAGTGGTCACCAATTAAAAAGTGGTCATTTATATGTGGATTTGATCATTTTTTGTCATTTATCTCTCATTTTGTACTAGTGATGCATGAATTATATAAAGCGGCTCTCTAAGAAGAAGATGGTCGAATTTTCTATTAAAAGCTACAGGAAAATGAAATAGTCGATCAGGTGCTTATCCAAATCTTTTGATCATAACTTGGATTCACTGAGGCTCACACATATGCAACTTTAGTTTTTTTCGGATTGTGGTTAATGCTTTCTTTCTTTGACATGCTTGGAGGAGATATTTGGCATCAACATAATTTGGACATAATATTTATAGTTTTTTCTTTTGTTGAATATGCAACATACTATGGCACTGATATTTATGGATCTTTTTCAGAGTTTCCATGATGGAGGGACACATTTGCGATAGTTTCAATATTCTGGTGGAATTTCTTTTATAGATATGTTATATTGCGATGATTCAACACTTTCTGGATTATCTACTCTTTGAGATACTATGTTACTATTTACATACACTTTACTGTTTTATTTTTCTAGATAGTAATTGTTTAAATGTTGGTTTTTTAAAGTACTACATCAAACCCCCTTGATGGGTTATCTTATCTACTATATTTGACATGCTCATCCTATTTATTGGATGGACGAATATTTCGGTTCTATGTTTGTTGTTATATTGATCCTTGACTATGTGGGGGTTTCTTATGGTTAAGTTGTGTGACCCTAGTATGAGAAGTTATACTATTTTTTGATAATCATGACATATACTTAATACAGTGTAACTTTTTTTAAGTTGTGAAAAAAAATGTAAATTGCTAATTAAAATTGTAAAAAAAATTATTCTTATATATCAATGCAAAATGTTTTTTAATAATATACTAATTGTAAATATTTTATTATTATAGATCAATGTAAAAAAAAATTTTAAAAGTGTACTCATTTGAATGGTTTAGTATTCTAAATTTCCAGGTAGAACGTTGGTATTGTTTTTTTTAACTTTTTCCAATATATTTTTCCGAGATTTTTTATTTGTAAGTTCATATGATAAATGCTTTGACCTATTTGTTCTTCATTTGTCGTCGAATCACTCTTTTCTGTTAAGGATGAATGTTGGATTCGAGACATATAACGGAGTAGAGCTTTTAGAGCTCTCGGGTTTGTTGACTTCTGCTTGTTCGAAAAATATTTAGGAGATGCAGATATTTGGGGATTCTTGATCATTGGGGCACTGGTGCAACAAGATCAAAAGATTCTTCAACAATTTCATATTGCTTCATTTTTCTCATAATTATAGGGAGTTGAACTCTTTAGCAGATGAGTTATCAAAAAAATATTTAATCAGTACAAAAGGTATGCTATTATATGAGGAATTTTATGATTTTGACAAGATTAGCTTGGGTTCTATCTTGTTGTATTAATTACTAATATTCAAGCGGGGGATTGTCTATGTTTTTTAGCGGGTTTGTATCATGTGCATTCTGTTACTGTTGATATATCATCTTGGCTAAGTTATGTTTATTGTAAGGACCTATGTGGATTGTATTCCAAGTCTTGTATTGTTTGTTAACTTTGATTCGCCTTGAATATCAAGTTAATGGTTTTTTTCATGTTCAAACAAAATGGTTTGGCTAAATCATTAAAATAATAGAATTTAATTAATTATTATATATATATAACATAAACAAATAGATTAGTTATACTATATTAATATATTATTAAAGTAATTTTATAAATCAATTATTTTTCAATTTTATTATTAAAAGAGAACAATTGAGCTTATAAATTGAACCTATTTCAACCCATAAAATAGATAAGTGACTCTCTATTAATTAGTAATAATCAATTTTATTATAATCAATTTATTAATATGTAGATTGTATTTAATAATAAATTTTATTATAATCTATTTCTTAATATGTAGATTGTACTTAATAATAAATTTTATTATAATCTATTTCTTAATATGTAGATTGTACTCACCTTGTAAAAAACAATGGGTTTCACATTTGTCTTTATAAGAAATTCATGAAATAAATAAATATTTTTTGTACTTCAAAATTTCAAGTTGCCTAAATTATGAAAGTTTTTGTACACATTACAACATTGTTTAATCAGAAATTAACCAACAATAATAATAAGTGTTTTCATTTTAGAAACATAGTTCTATATACTATCGATTTAATGTTAAACACAATTAAAGAAATTAGAGTTAAGCTGAGGTCCATCTTGAAAATTTAGTAAAATCAATTACTTAAAACACCACCAATCTTTAGATACACTATTTTATAGGTTGGTGGTATTCCATTCATCAACAAATGAAATTGGGAAAGCAACATCCTATGAAAACTATGCAGGCATGCTTGTCCAACCCACAACTTCAATAATTTTGTATTTATTAACTATTGACACAATAATAACTACTATACTATATTGCAAAAAAATAACTCAATAGCTATTATATCAATACATTTCTAAGAGGCAAATATACAGAATTTTACTATTAATTTTACTTGTTTTTTATTTTTTATAATTCTAATTAATAATAATAATAAAATTATAATTCTTGTTTATAATATATTAGTTTAATAAAAATATTTAGTCCAATAAAATTTAAACAAATATTAATATATTTTATTAAATAATTCGAATTAAATAAATTATTTTAATAATTATTATGAATTTCAAAATATTTAATCTGATTATACTAATTAATTAAAAATGATTGTACTAATTAATTAAAAAGTATTGAAAATATAATTTCTTAGCATGGACTAATAAAAGCAAAGAAGATTTAGTAACTTTAACTTTTTTGAAACTAAATCATATTTTAAAAAAAGCATGGAAAACAAATTTGCATTCAAACTTTTATACTAAAATAAAATAAGGCAATGTTGCAAGTTATGTATCATGTAGGTGTGCTTTTTTTTATCATGAGAACAACCACTTCCCAAAGTATATCCTGCAAACTAAATATATCACTAACTTCGCAGTAATATAAGCCTAGACGTTTTTAAGCCAACCAAAATAAACCTCTAATTATATAAATCGTTATCTATAAATATTTATAGGTACATAATAATTTGTATAAATACACAATAATTTGTATGTAAACATGATCATTGTATGTGTCCATAGAGATATGAGAATTTGTACCTAAAGAATTTTTAGGACAGTTGGCCGTCATTGTAGATGTTAAATCATCACAGATCACATATCATGTGTTCAGTTCCTACGAATCAGTTGTTGATAGTGGGAGCCACTCAAAGCACAGAATAAAACCGACCAGAGACTGGCAGGGGTGGCGTGGTGTTACGAGGAATTCTTAGGTTGTAAAGTGAAAAAGAATGACCATTATTTTTCAGAAGAATCCATTTGAGATGTCCCTATAACTTTTATTATTAAGGTGCCATAACAGCAAAGATGTATGACGTAATCGCTTATGCAATGGAATCGACGGATGGTTCCAGCACCGTCTTTTGCTTTTGGAGCACTCATTCACTCACCATAACCATATAGATACTATTCCTTACTTTTGCTTTTGGAACACTCATTCACTCACCATATAACTACTTATTTGGATAGCTACCCAAGCATTCAAGCAACCAGGACAATCCAGATAAGCGTGGTCTGATTTCTTTATTTTCAGTTTTGAATAGAGAAGATGGGAAAAGATTATGAGGAAGAGCAAGTGAAGGTGTTGAATTTATGGGCGAGTCCATTCGGTATGAGGGTTTTGATTGCATTGGAAGAGAAAGGCGTCAAATATGAATACCAAGAAGAGAATCTCGCCGCCAAGAGCGAGCTTTTGCTGCAGATGAATCCTGTTCACAAGAAGATACCAGTCCTCATCCACAACGGCAACCCTGTCTGCGAGTCTATCATCATTCTCGAATACATCGACGAGGCCTGGCCTGCCTCCAATGCTTTTTTGCCCGCCACCGCATATGAGCGAGCCCGTGCAAGATTCTGGGCAGACTTTGTTGACAAGAAGGTATTTCATCTCATTAACTGAATCAATTCTTCATTTCATCTCAGATCAATTAATGGTTTGGAGACTAAATTGTTTTAATTTGTGCAGATTTATGATAATGGCGGTTCTCAAATTTTGAGATTCAAAGGAGAAGCCCAGGAAGAAGCTAAGCGCAATTTGTTGGAGTACCTGGGATTGTTGGAAGGAGCTCTAAGTGAACTTTCCCGAGGCGTTAAGCCTTATTTTGGAGGGGAGCAATTTGGGTTCATGGATATTGTATTTATCCCATTTGCTTCTTGGTTCCTGGCCTGGGAAACAATGGGGGACTGGAAGATACCATTGGAGAGTGAGTTCCCAAGGCTTCATGAGTGGGTGAATGCGTGTATGGAGCGAGAGAGCGTCAAGAAAGTCCTTCCACACCCTGATAAGGTTACAGAATTCGCCTCTCAACTGAGAAAGAGATTTGTCGACTCCGACTGAAGATATATAGAATTTTGAGAGAAGACTCTGGACTGGATCGCGTGGATTGATGCTACTATCGTTTTATTGGTGTTTGTATGTTATGATATGAAGAGTGTTATAGAAATTCCAGTGCCTTTGTCTTTCCATCCATAATTAGAACTACTTATCGTTGTTAAATTCTACATACAGAAGATTGATGTCATCTATTTTTGTATGTACGGTGTCTTGATACCATATATTCGTATCTATATATGTTCTATTTTAAGTAAACATCTTCAAACGTGGTATTACAATATTTTCACCTAAAAATATGGATTGTGGTTTAATGGTTATTTGGTTTGCATCAACCGTGATATATGAAAATCTAAAAATATTGGTTATATATATATATGAAATCTAAAAATATTGGTTATATATATGAATTTGGTTATATCATGATGGTAACATCCTTAGAATTCAAAGTCAAAAAAAAATATTTAACATAAGCAATTTATAAAAGTTCTTAGGAAATAATTCCAAGAGATGTTATACTTCATAATTTTTTTGTGCCTTTATTAATACACTACAAGATTTATGTGCATTAGTTAGTATATATTATTAGCATGCTTGTTTTATGATTTTTTTTGTCGATATTACGTCAAACATTTTGGTTGATACTATTTTGTGACAATAACTGTTTTTAAAGACTTTGTTGGTTGCAAAGTCATAAATTTTTTTGTTGTTTCTTCAGTTTGTTCAGCTCATGAGTTGTTAAAGAAAAAGGTCATAGCCTTACTTAGTCTTTACAACTAATGCATGAAACTTCGTTTTCCTTTTGTGCAAGTGGATGAGATCACCCTTAAGTTTTGTTGAGGAACAATCATACACTACAAAGCAACAAGCGTTAAGGAAAGGTGGTCCACCTTGGTTTGAGAAACAATCTAAACCTTAAACTAGTTCTTGATCTTTATACCATATCTATCCTTAACATGCAAAAGTCCTAACCAATACTATATGCCTAAAACTATATAATACGCCTAGAAATACCTCAACCTTGGATAAGACATAACACAAGCTAATACGATAACTCTTAACTTTATTATCTGTTATAAACTCCATGGTGGGGGACATTATGCATAGAGTTTTGGTCTTTAGTTACGATGCGACCAATGGAATAAGCCTTGGAATAAAATCGGTGAAAACTATATGCCAAGTACGTTCCGTAGAAACATCCACATGCAAGCCATGTGGCTGCATTAAAATCTTCAGTTGGTGGTAAATGGATAGGGTACAAAACCCTACGGGTTTAATGCGCCTTAATGGTTGTGTCCGTCCTTTCGATGGGGTTCCGTTTGATGTTAGTGGTTTTCTCATTTTCGTGCTTGGCCTCTGGCTTTTCGACCTCGTTGTTCTTCTGTCTATGAACAGAGATGGAGGAACCAACAATCTTGCCCCTCGACACCTTCTGAACCTGTCCAAAATTGAACATTTCACCAGTGGAGTTTGTAAACCTCGATCTAGTATAGTTTGGGTGACTCTAGTTGGTTTTAAGAATGTCGAGAAGGTAAATCCTTCATCCGCATTTCCACTACTATTTTCTCTCTTGGTACAGGGTTTAAAGTAAAGCTATTTTTTAACTCCCGAAAATAATGTGTGTGCAGGAGATAGCCATAATGGCTCTCTGTGACGAGGGTATTGGTTGGATACTAACCGAGAAGCACTTGCAGCCGATAAGACTTATGGCTTCACCTTTCATGGCTCTGTGGAACAATTCTTGGTGTCTTGTTGTGTGTTGATCCCCATAGTTTTGGGGCTTCATCTCTGTGCCTGTGGTTGGTGTTAATGTGATAAATTCCTTTGGTAAAGAACTTGATACTGTAAGGCATTTTTCGTAGCCTGTGGAGTCTTAGCAACTATGCCACATTTATAAACATAATGTTTAAGGTATATATGTTACTTATTTTGATAATGTAATGGTATTTTATTTATCCCTGTAAGAACCCGTGAGGGATTTACATAATATCATGTTTTCTTTCATCACTACTGTGACCTCGTTCATTTATCAATGTGACTTCGTAGACTTTGGTAATAGATGCACTCTATTTGATTTCTAGTCTTATTTACAGTTTGTGAACATTGTAAAGATGTGTTCATGAGGCTATTATTGTCGTGATTGAATTGATAAAGGTCGTAAGACCATTGTCACTTGTATCTATTGCGATTTGAAGCAAGCAATGGTTTTTCTTATAGTTTTAAAGGACCCATGGAGTCTTTAATGTTTATAAACATGCCCTAGCGGTGTTGTAGCTTCGTTCTTGTTGCTCATAGGTTACAGTTATCAGAGATATGTTTAGTGTCACTCTATTTGATTTGATAGATAAGTATAAGGATTAGCTGTAAAATATTTTGAGGTCTTCGTTATTTTTATTAAACCTTAAAAATACAGTCGTAAGGCCTTGTAAGACTGTAATGTATGTGGTCGTGAGGCATTTTTACCCTAGACGCACTTGTTTTGGTAAAGAAATAACTGGGCGATAGAGCCACTGTCAGAAATAATTTACTGTTTACGTTCTAAGGCCAAGGTTTTGAGAAGAGCTGTAAGCCTCTGTCCGAAACATTCCCCTGGATAAGATAATTTGTTACATATTTATATAATAAAAATCCAAGATGGATTTTCTCTTTTCTATTTATAGCTTAATGTGTTGTTTATTTAAAGCATGATACCAGGCCGTAGAGCCATAAATATAGTTTACTTATAACAAATCTGGTAGCGATTCTATGCCGTGAGGTACTCCTGTAAATGTTATTCTAGTTATAAAACAAAAGGAAGGCCGTAAGCCACTGTGACGATAAACTTAGTAAACACCTTGGTAGTTTGGAAAGACCATGAGGGTTTTCACATTCGAATCCTCAATTCATAATTCATTAATTGCACTTAACTTATAAAAGAAAATTTAGTTGAGAAAGGAATAATACATTGGCCATGAGCCTATACTTATATTTGGGTTTTCTTGTTAGAAGTCGTAAGACCATACTAGATTTTCAATGATGAAACAATTAATAGGTCGATTAGACTGTCCTTTAAAAAGGGACTATATTGTTTTCTTTGGTGGATGAGACTAATTTTTAAAAACAAGAGATATAATCCCCAAGGTTGTTGGGTTTTGAATGTGTAAACAAATAACTACATATGACAATACAAATTCGGCTTACAGCCTGTAACCAGTGCTGCAGCCTGTCGATAAACTTGATTTGGTATTTTTAAGAATTTATATTTCTAGTGAAATCTTAAACCTAGCTGAGTTATAAATTTTATTTATGCTTATCTATTGAATCTAGGGTTTTGGATTTGAATCAAGAGGATGGAACTCAGTCCTGGTAACATATAAAGTATGCATATTTTTATTTACAGGTCTTGAACCCTTGATATGTTTAGAATTAAGAACTGTTAATATTAGTTTAAAAAACTATAAATTTGCTTATAATTTTTATCCTTATTACGATCTTTCATCCTTATAAAACTCTGTAACTAGAAATTTACAGTATAATAATCTCTGTAACATATTTTTCTGATAAGAGTTTCACAAGTATTTAGTGGGAAATAACTCCTACACTTTTTAAATCCTAGACTAACAGAGGATTTCCAAAGTAAAGTTAAGAAGAGCTGAGATAAAGAAATTATAATTAAAAATGCCAAAAATAGGTAATAGTATCGTTTTAAGATAAAACTAACCTAACACAATAGCTTATACTTATTTTCAAATAGGAAATACATATAAGAACAATCAATATAAAGGTTGCATATACTGGACATACTTCCAAATATACAGACATAGAATTAAATCACCATTAAATAACAACAATTAGAACCTGGATAATGTGGAAAAGGGGACAAACACCCAAAGGAGACTGTTCCACCCAACCTTCTCTTGAAGAATGCAAAGTTACTTGCTTAGGACCCCCGAGCCACACAACAAACTTGCTACAACTTAGCACTCAGTAGCATACTTAACTTAGCAATTTCACTTTATCTATCCCCTCATCAAATTCTTTATGTGCCTGACTTTTCAGTTTGCAGCAATCACAAGGTTCATTCACTTAGAAATCAGAATGAGTGGTGAGCCTCCTGCTCAATTTGATGGTATATATAATATTTCATAGGTATTTGGATCAGTTTTGGAATTAAATGAGACACCAGCTCAGTTCCCCTCTCTCAAGGAACATGACCGCAATTTTAGGGATGCTTCTTGCAATAGCTCGAAAGTGAAATGTTGGTGCTGTCACTTGTCAACCAGCCTTCTATAGTTGCTCATTCCTCCTAGTGGGTCAGTGAACACTCATTTAATAGTCTCTCTTGGATAGGTGTCTCTTCATTTTAATTAATAAAATAAATAATTATTCATTTACAGTCATCCTTGACCAACTTGGTCATAAAACTTTACAATAAATTTAACATAATGTTTTTTTCTGAAATAAATAATAAATATTTATTTTTCAGGGTATGTTACAATGATGATATTAGTGTCCACTTAGACCAACTTTGTTCTATGAGACCTTAAAGAAAGAAAATACTTGGTTTACTTTAAAATCTTGTTATGTGCTTAAAAAGCTTGCCAACAAGCTTTCCATTATTTTAAAATATATATATATCTACAAGAATATTGTAAGTATTTCTTTATATTTTTAACTTCATTTATTTTAAATAAATAATTAAAAAATATTGAAAATATTTCTTCTTTTTAACATAATTTTATTTTTAATATTGAGAATAAGATAGAAGGTAAACCAAGAAAATGTTCAGAAGAAAATAGAGAGTAAACCAAGAAAATATTTAGAAGAAGATAGAGAGTAAACCAAACTCTCATTTTCTATTTGCCATGTTAAAATACAATTTTGGAATAATTGGTATATAATAAGTTTTTTTATTAATTTAGAGTTTTATTTTTGAAATAATATAAAACTTCAAAATTTAGAAATAATCATGTTGGTTTTCATATTAAATTAGAGTTATGTATTTAAATAAGGTCTAATTTCTTATGATTAGTTTTATAGTGGAGAAATGTTATTTTTTTATTAACAAGGTCTCTTATTTCTTATGATTAGTTTTGTAATGGAAAAATGTTATTTTTTTATAACAATGTGTAGATTTTATGTTTATAAAGAATATATATGTGTTTCAAAATATTATTAAAAATTATAAATTAAAAAAAAAAATAGATTTAATTCATAAAGAAGGTGTTATGATGAACAAGAAAATGATGATAGTTATTACAGTTTAATTAATTTTGGTTTGTTAAATCTTAAATATTATAAGGAATTTTGTATTTCTTTAGAATTTTATTTTTCTATTTAAAAAGTTATAAGAAGATTTAGAAAGTTAGAAAGAGTAAGAATCACTTTAGTTATTTAGAATTTTATTTTTATGCTTAAAAAGTTAAAAAGTTAGAAAGAGTAAGAATCACTTAAGGTGCACTTAATTTGTTTTTTAGAATTTTATCTTTATACTTAAAAAGTTGAAGAGGAGTACAAAAGTTAAAAAGAGTAGTATTATGGAAAATATTTTGAAATTTCCCATTAATGTGAGTGTAAGCAAGGCATTATTTGAGAAAATGATTTTCATCTTTAACCATCTTTTACGTGGCAAAGATGATATATTCTTTCATCTCAAGGTGTTTTAGAAATTATTCTTATTTTACACTAGTTAAAACAAAGAAATACTTTTGATTTTCTAAATTGAGATTGTTCACATCTTAATTTTCTTTTACTCTGTAACTCTTTATGGTACTATGTTTCTCCTTAAATTTAAATATAAATATTTTAAATATTTTCACTAATAATAATAATAATGTATATCAAGGTTTTGTTAATTAAAATCTAAAATGTGTAATAGAAATTCAATAAATTCTCTTTGTATTATAGCCTTGCACTTGTGCTTTCTAGCAATACCCGTAACGTAACGCACGTGGGACATTTGCATTGTATTATTTGTGTCAAGTTGTTGATGAGGAACTCTCCATATACATACAAATTGGAAAATCCCCTCGAGGCAAAGCATGGATCAAGGTTTAAAAAGATTCTTCAACTGCAAAGAATAGATCAAGGGTTAAAAAGATTCTTGAAAATCATGAAGTCTATGCATACAAATTGGAAAATCCCCTCATTTAAAGAATGGATCAAGGGTTAAAAAGATTCCTTAAAATCATATGGATTTGCATAGTTTGTGTTTACAATTTAATTTTTCCATATTCTTTGATTAATCTGCAATTCAAACATTAGCATGTGAGCGAGCACAAAACATTAAGAATCAAAGATGCGTTATCTTTTAGGATCCAAAAACCTATCCTTGTGTCTAGTTTACGGTATGTATAAAAAAAATGGGTTAAACACATGTAATGTTCTCATTAAAAAAATTTGAGTTAAGCATACAATGTTCCTTTTATTTGTAATTATTTGAATATGGCCTAAAACAAGACTATTGACGATTACTTGGAACATAAAAAACATACCGTGTGGATCTGTACATCTTTCTAGATAGAATATTCATGTATTTGAATATAGCATTACAATATTCAATATAAGACTTGCTTATAAAAGGTTGAGTGCATTACTGAACAACCTATGCTGATGTATTTCCGAACCTCTTGAGATCCTGTCTTGTTTCAACATAGAATATTCATGTATTTGAATATAGTATTACGATATTCAATATAAGATTTGCTCATAAAAGGTTGAGTACAATATAATGAGGGTTGTTTTTGGACTGTTAGATGCAATAGAAAACTAAAAATTAAGTCATCCATCAACTTACTTGGAATTTTTTGAGATACTTACATAATATGTCCTGGGTTGAGTAAAAAAGATGAAATATAGGAAATTGAATAATATTTTCGAATATATAAATTCTATGTATTGAAAATTTACATTACTATGTCAAGTTTCATCTTTTTCTAATAGTCACATTTTTTTGGCAAATAATAAGGTAATTTTTTTTGTGGGTACAACCTTTGAATGCCTAAATAATTGTTTAGTTTACAAAAATTAGTATACATATAGAGAACAAATAGCCCTAGTGCAACACAAATTTTCAAAATTAAATTTTAATTTTTAATATTTTTTAATTATCAAGTGATCAAACCTCGAAAATGATATGTCAAATATGGGTGCAGCATTTGGAAGACTTAATGCAATGATTATGAAATGGATTTTAAATAGCATGTAGAGGACGCTGTCTAATAGTGCAACATAATTTTTTTTCTAAATGCTTGTGAAATGAAAACATTATGGAAGAAACACAAACAACGTGTTTTTTTAGTTGAGTGCTGATACAAGAAAATTGCGAAAAAATTAGAAAAAAAAATATTAAAAAAATACATATTTAGAATCTATAGTAAAAATGCTATCTATGTCTAAAATTTCATCAAAACTCATTGTGTCTATCAAACTGTAAAGAGTGGTTGCAGACAGACATACTGAGAAAATAGAGGAAATGCCCAATTGGCTATGGTTTGCCATATTCCATAGCACATGTTTGCTAACTCTCAACCAACAACATAGGAATGCGGATACACATGAACGACTGAGAAGGCGTGTTTTAGGTGCAAAGGAACGCCTGCACGTTATGTTTAAGTTTAAATTTTTATTCCCGTGCTTGATGTCAACATAAACACTATAGCATTTTTTCTCTCCAAACGCTCGAGCATTTATTATTTACATAACATCTGAGCATTTATGAACTACCACTATAGATTAAGATTTACAAAAAACTCGCTAGCGTTATAAACAACATAAACTATGTGCTAAGTGCTCAATGGTGATAAGAGGGCTGAGAGAAAGAGACTGGATATAAGAGGGCGGGAGGGGAAGAGACATAAATTGAGGGAGGTTGAGAGAGGAAAAAGAAGAAAGGAAATTAAAGGCCTGTTGACAGGAAGATCTGAACCGCTCGCCAACAAGGAGAAGCAATCCACATGAAATGCTTAAAGCATTTTTTTGTATGTTTGAAATAGTTACTTCTCGCGAGAACAAGGGCCCCGCTGCCACAATGCATATTTTCTCCTAAAAAATGAGACTTTGAAATTAAATTTATATGAATTTCTTAATGCACTTAAAATTCTGGAAAACAATCCAACTAAGATACAACCTAAATGAAAAAATTACTAGCTACAAAATAACACTCTTTGTAACTACTAAACTAACTGAAAACTAGTGACAACTACTAAAAGCAAAATGTAGCAAGATAAACTACATAAACACAACAAATAAATGTTGTATGAGTGTAACTTAAACAACTACAAAAAATAATAAAATCCAACCTATCATATGTTGCGCATGAGCATAATTAAGACTAATTAGATGCATAAAAGAAAAGATTTAGCTATTGTTTGTTTAAATAATTTAAACAAATGATAACATCTTAAAACTCTGCAATATCTCGGAATTAAACCAAATAACTATTGATATGTTGATATTCCTAATCATATTGTTCATGCGTAGTGATTACAATTGTTCAAATGATCAAATAAAAAGGTCTTAAGCATAAAATTAAAATAAAAAACCTTTCACTCAATCAATCTACAACTTTGCAAGAGAAGAGAAATATTACAATACACCACTGAAAGAAACAATGGTTAGAGAACTCTCTCTGGTTTTCTGTTTCTTATTCAATAAAGCATTACAAAATTTGACTGATACGAGAAAGATGATTAGTTGGAAGTGCCTCTCTTTCTCTACTTTCCAATACAGATAAGAAAGAAGAATACAGAACTTAAGAAGTAAAAAATTTCTTCAAATTCTTTAGAGACCTCTCCCGACCAAGTGAATTGTTGATGCTTTTATAAGAAAGCTAGTGTTTATTTTTAGCAAGTAACTCAGCGTCGATTTTCCTTCAAGTAGTTAGCTATTTGATGCCATTAGTGATCAAATTTGAAGGGTGGGTGTTAATTTCAATTGGAAGGACATTTATTGTCAAATCCTTTCAAAGATTAAGGGTAACATAAATAATTTATATAATTGTATTTTTATTCATAAGTATAGAGTAACTAAACCCTTCCCCAAAAAATGAAAAAAAAAATATTGTTTGTCCATATTTTTATAATCTTAAACAATTAAGCACTCACTAATATCTACATAAAAAAAAAATTATAACTTTTCAATGAAACTTAATTTGAACACATTAATTTTAATGTTTAGTGAAATAACATATATTCTATTGTATTTTTCTAATTTGGAGCACACTTAATTATAGATAATATCTACTTAGACTATGCAATAATGATATTGAGGAATCTACATAATCTTATGCATAGTGCACAACATTGTATCTAGATATAGTCTTAAAAAAATCTAGAACAGTAAGATAATTACTTATTTTTAACTATGTACAAAAGGAAGCCACTAAGCAACCAAAAAATACATATAAAACCAACCAAAAACTTAATTCAAACTAGAGATAGGGAATCCATCCAATCCTGAGAGATGTAAAAATGATGGGTATTGGGTACCTCAGAAAAAGTAATACACAACTCATAAAACATTTAAAAAAAAATCTGACATACCAAGCAGCTAAACAGTGCTAACATCACTAGGGCTAAGGCATAAAATTTTGTTGTTCAACACCTTTCGTGACAACATGCAAGTATGGGATGGAGGGGAAATGGAATCAATCCTAAGTTAAGTGGAGCCTTGCAACTCGTTGCATGTTTTTCTCGACAATTTGGCTTTGAAATTTAATGAGAACACAAATAAGTTTGTTAATGGTTGGATTTGAGAATGTTCTAAGTGTGAGTAATTAAGATATTAGGGTTCTAAAACAATTAATGTAGGTCTCTATGTTGAAACTATTTTCCATGCTGATGCAGCCCACTATCTTTCTTATTGTCTTACCAAAAGACATGAGAATGTGGAAGAAGGCATAAAATATGTACTTCACCTTCAAAGAGCTCCTTACAATCACATTGGTAGGAAATCATAAGAATATTGCAACAATATAATGTGTCACATCCCAGTTTATAGTGTCAATTAAAGACTTATATAATATGGTAAATTTAATATAAGACCTGATTATAGTTGTCTCTTACTCTTTGTGTCTTGACACATTTGATAATTTATGGTTGTCTTTGTGCCTCAACCCAATTGATATTATAAGGAGACGATGTGCATGCATAATAATCCTTAGTTATGAATATGAGATGAGGAATTAAAGAGAATAGGGTGTAAAGATAGGTAATTTTTATATGTATTTTGGTGGTAACTGTTGAGGACAAATATGGTGAGAAACCACAAACGTTTGGAAGGACGGAGGGAGATTAGATCATGATCATTCCACCTATCAAATTGAAGACTCTTCATGACACAAAAATTGTTTTTTTATTTTATTAATAACAATTGTGGTGCTTTGGTCCAAATGTTTTTTTTACCTCATTGTTTCTCCATATAGTGTGCCAAGTGCCACCTCTCTATATCAATGCATAAATAGGCCTATACAGTTTGTGATCCTAGTTGAATTCCATTGAGTGTTGTTTGTTGATGTCATTCTATGACATTAACGAAGAAATGAAGTCTTGTAGAAGAGGACTCATTAAACTATCCATTTGAATTTAATTTTGATGAAAAATGAATGGGAATTGGTAACGAGGTTTACATAGGTATTAGGCACAAAGTTTTGGGCTTGTTTTGGTCCTAGTAGTGGTTCTTTTTTATTTTAGTAGTAGTCACTAACACATTGTCACAACTTAGATTGCAGCCCCAAGTAACTTGGGAGTTAGAGTCACATCTCGGTGGTCAGTGCCTTGTAGTCGCTAGTCATCACTCGCCCTCTTGCACAACTAAATAATGAGTGGGGCGTGAGTGAGTGAGTGATTATAATTATGATATTTCAAATATTTTGAATGACAAATCCAAATTTATAGCATAGGAAGTCCAGCATACTGATAAATTTATATGGATGGGTTATTTAAAATGTTGCCCTTCTTTTGAAATTTTGATATAAATTATGTCCAACTTAATTTGAAGGTTGAAATTCAAATTTTAAGTTTTTTTGAAAGACAATTTTAACTCTACATTTCTATCAAGGGATAGAACCCTTTGGAAGAGCTAAGAAGATTCAAATTTGAAAGCTAATGCAATTATCCATGTTAATTTTTTTCCTCTACTCGGGACTTTTGACTATTGAAATACAATTGCTTGTCTTCTCGTAAAAGTAATAACCCAATCTTTTATCGTTTGTTGAGTCTTTTAGCTACATGTCCAAAGGGTAATCCCTGCACACAAAATTACAAAAATCAGATTAAACCAAACATGATTTAGATAAAAAGTGAATCTAAATACAATATTTAGAAGAATCAAACAAAATAACCAAATTTCTGGAGGTGTATGAAAATGGTTCTTTTAACATTGGAGGAATGGAAAATTATGTAACTGTAATAATAATTAGTTTGATGAAAAATCTCAGCATTGTTAGAGTCTCGCAGACAAATCAAATCAATTACACATCAAATAATAGCATTTAAACACCATCATTTAATGTGGTGAAACCCCAGAGGGGAAACATCCACGCAGGCAAAGTATTGAAGCTCTTTAATGAAGAAAGAGAAATTACATGACGTGTCTCAGCATCACAGACAACTCACACCATTATGTATCCCAACCATGCACTATATACTTCATGAAAGAAGTTACATGAGAAAACCATTATCGGTTATGCTCGTTATGAGAAACTTCCCATAAACACCCATAATGAGAAACATACCATAAACACATTCATTTAATTGACATTTGACAATCTCCACCTTGACAACAAAATTTTCAAATACTTTTACCAAGACTATTTATCACCTTTTCAAACCAAGAGAAGCTACACACCAATGTAACTTCTCTAACAATACTAGTTTTGTGAACATATATACACAGTTTTCTTGAGTATGGACCTTTTTCATATATAGTCCACCTTCACTAATGGCTTGTATTACAAAGTGATATTTTACATCAATATGTTAGTATTAATATGATAGACATGATTTGTAGCCAAATGAATAGCACTTTGATTGTCACAGAAGACAGGCACATTGTTCTGCAACCTTCCAATTTCTCTAAGCAACCCTCTTAGCCAAATTGCCTCTTTGCAAGCATTTGAGGGAGAAATGTATCCAGCCTCCATAGTGGATAAATAAATTGTTTTCTGAAGCTTTGAATACCATCATAATAAGAATATCATAAACATACAGTACTAAGATAATGAATATATCATTCAAAATTTTGAAGTATAAACAATGATCATACTCACTTCTAGTATAACCATGGCTCACCATGAAAGAATCAAAATTTCTTGTACCATTCCCTGGGTCACTGTTTCAGGCCATACAATGCTTTCTTGAGCTTGCAAACTAATCTACCTATATTATGTTGTACAAAAACTTCTATTTTTTCCATAAAAATTTCCTCATCTAAATCTCCATGTAAAAAATATCTTTTAACATATAGTTTCTCTAACTCCAAATCAAGCAATGCAACTGATGCTAACACAATACGAATAGATACAAGCTTGACAACTGGTGAAAAAATATCATGATAGTCTATACCTTCCATCTGAGAATACCCTTTTTCGACCAATCTGGCTTTGTATATTTCAACCTTACCATCAACTCCTTTCTTCAATTTGAAGACCCACCACTACAACAAATCCTAGAATTAGTGTCCCTTTTTAGTGTTTTTTTTTTACATTGAGTGGTCAAACTAGATGCTAAATGGGATGCGTCATGGACAAAAATTAAAGCGTCTCAAAAAGCGTCCTTTTTTGCATCCTAGATAGTGTCCTTTATGGCATCCAAAATAGCGTCTATTTTTTTACTTCCAAAATAATGTCCAACTTTGCTTCCTAAATAACGTCCTATTTTGCTTCCTATAGAGCGTTCGTTATTGCTTCCTAGAGAGCGTCCACTTTTGCTTCCTAAATGGCATCCCCGTTAACACCATATTTGCATCCATTTTTGCTACCACTTTAGCATCCCATTTTGCACCACGTTTTACTTCCAAAATAACGTCCAACTTTGCTTCCTAAATAACGTCCTATTTTGCTTCCACGTTTTACTTCCAAAATAACGTCCCATTTTGCACCACATTTTACTTCCAAAATAACGTCCAACTTTGCTTCCTAAATAGCGTCTTATTTTGCTTCTTATAGAGTGTCCGTTATTGCTTCCTAGAGAGTGTCCGCTTTTTCTTCCTAAATGGCATCCTCATTAGCACCAGATTTTCATCCAATATTGCATCCATTTTTGCTACCACTTTAGCATCCCATTTTGCACCACGTTTTAGTGCCAAGTTTTGCATCCAATGTTGCTTCCAGATCTAGAACATAGTGGGCTTCCATTTTATCTCATGTTTTTTCTTCCTTATTAGCACCACATTAGACTTGTTATTTAACACCTACAACCATAACGAATTGTGTGCTATCATATATTATATCAAATTATTATAATTATTCATTAATTTCAATGGTTCTCATTTATCATTTACTTCATAGTTCTTAAACAACATAATGAAACATTCAATTTAATTGTAGATACAATTATTGAGATTAATTGCATAGCATTTATGAATAAATTTAAGAGAGACATGCAACATTTATCCAAAATAGTAATATTAGTTTTCCACTAAAAGATCATCAACAACTTCCAATATATATAAAGTTAAAATATATTAATGATAACATCGACATTATTTTTCATTCAAAATAAGTAAAATTATAAAAAATCATCACATCAATAATCTATCATACATATAATCGTATTAAGGTTAAAACAACAAGTGAACAATATATAGTAAAAATATCAATATCACAATAAATATTAAAAATCAAAATTTATCAACAGTAATCCAAGTTTATATGTCAACATAAATCCACCTTACAAATCAAAATGACCCAAAATGTAATATGAACTTGGATAATCACAAAAATAACAATATATGTCTAGTAGCATGGAGAAAGTAAAAAACACCCACAATCTCAATAGAAGCATCAATGGCTACCATCGTCATCATCCTCATCCTCATCATCTATCCCAACATCATATCCATCATCATTTTCATTTGATCCAACTGTATCATTATCAGTAATATCTTTCTCTGGTACATTGGTGTCAACATAATCAGTATCATCATCTACGTCATCTACACCGTTTTTCTGCAAATACCAAGAAATAATCAATTTAGAACATTAGTAACAATTTCATTACATAATGAGGACCAAACAAACACAGTAACTTAGAGGACTTCACTCGCATCAACTTTGGAGCAGCGCGTGAGGAGCTGAACAACGCGAGCTAGGGCACGAGCAGGATGTGGCACGAGCTGAGGCTCGTCGTGTGAGTTATGGCAGCGCCTGGGGGAGGGGAGGACGCCCCCCCCCCTCCCCTTCGATCTCGGATGAGGATGCCTTCAGAAGGCTCCTCCGGAGCAGAGGAAAAAAGATATCTCCCCCGGTCATCCCTAAATTCATCAAGAAGTTGGAGGAAATCCCCGAAATTGCCCTTCCTGAAGAAAAAACATTGAAAACAGCCCTAGATCTGGCTAAAAGAGGCCTGGTGGGCTAGTTCATGGGGTTATGGCCTTCAACCAAGACCACAGATGACTGGATCCAGAGGAACTGGAAGCCCAACCTGAAACAAGGTGTAACCTGGTACCCCGTTGGAAGAGGGTTCTTCGTGTTTGAATTCATCTCTGAAGAAGATCGGCATTTAGTCTTCAGGAATGGTCTCTATTTCATGGGAACGCAAGGCCTATACCTGAACAAATGGACTCCAGAATTTGACCCTGCGATCGACCTCCCCAAAGAGGTGCCTATGTGGGTCAGGCTCCCCAATATCCCAATGCACTGCTGGGATTTTGACACTCTGAAGAGAATAGGGAACGGAATTGGCCATTTCATTGATAAAGCCGACAACAAAGGACAATACTCCTGTGCCAGAATCTGTGTTGAAGTGGATCTTGAAGCTGGCCTACCTGAGGCAGTAAAACTCACAGTTGGATCCTGGACCCACTACCAGAAACTGGACTACGAACACTTACCCTTCAAATGCAGGAACTGTCAAGAGCACGGACACTTCCAAAGATACTGTCCCAAACTAGATGCTGAAAAAGAAGATGCGGAAGGATGGCAGAAAGCAAAGAAAGGGAAAACTTTCAGCAACACCAAAAATAAGGAGAAAACGATCCAAGAACCACCAAAGAAAGGCAATCCAGTGCCCAACCTTCACGAAACTTCCAATGAGGTCCAAAACCCTACACATGGAACAGAAGCTGGTGAAGCTCTGGGGACACATAGCCCAAGCGATTCTGGTCTCCATCGGTCTGCCTCCAGTCTGCCAAAGGATCACTCCAGCCTGGGCTCGGAAACAGGAGATGATTCCTCGAAGGAGGGTGATACTGAAGCAAGCAGTCCGTCCGTCTCTCCAAATCAACCAAAGCGGGGACGGAAGCCTGAAAAGAAAATAAGGGAAGAACAGTCCTACAAGGATGTAGTTCAAGGCTCACAGCACACCATTCCATAAATGATGAACACTAGATCTGGGTTGAAGATTGGGAAAACCCCGAAAGGGGGCCATCCCCCTCAAACAGGTAAATAATGCAATACGTCTCCTGGAACTGCAGAGGACTCAGCACCTCCCTAAAAGAAGAAGCTATAAGGGATTTAGTAAGAGTACTGAGGCCGAAATTCCTCCTAATCCAGGAGACGAAAATGGAGGAAGAAGCTCTCCTCCGTGCAATGAACTCGTTTTGGAAGAAAGGCCCAGGTAGGGCTGTGAGTGCTAGAGGAGCCTCAGGAGGCTTGGCAACTTTCTGGGACTCCGCAAAGCTTGACCTTATAGAATAAGAAGGCACCACACATTGGCTTTTCACCAAGCTGTACCATAAAGACTCCGGTCTCTAAGTAAGTATCTTTAACCTGTATGTTCCTGTCTCTCTTGTGGAAAAAAAAGAGTGCTGGGATTCTTTAAAAATCTTCCTTAACCAGCATAACCCTGAGAATCTTGTTGTAGCTAGAGATCTAAATGTAACCCTAGCCCTAGCAGAAAAAAAGGGGGATCAATAGTCCGGGATCCCGCCAGAGAGTGGGTGGAAGATGTGATGCTGGATTGGGACCTTGTAGATATCCCCCCTGACAGAGGAAATTTCACCTGGTCCAACAAAAGATTTGGGCCTGGCCATATTGCTGCCCGCCTAGACCGGTTTCTCATTCACTCCGCCTTCCTTACCCTTGGCCTCATGGCTTCCTCTAAGATCCACGCTCATTATACCTCAGATCATAAACCAATATCGCTCACCCTGTCCCCTGAAGTTCCATTTGGCCCCATCCCCTTCCGCTTCAGTCCTTTATGGGTAGATCAGGATGATTTCCTTGACATTGTGAACAATTCCTGGAATGAACCGATTCAGGGGTCTCCCTTCTTCGTCTGGGAAGGAAAATTAAGAAGGCTCAAAGCTGATCTGAAATCTTGGGCAAAAGGTCTAAGATCCCCCACAGATGAAAGGAAAAGAACCCAGAAGGCTTTGGAATGGCACCAACTGACCATGGAAGAGTCCCCTATCACCCTTGACTTGCTCAATAGGGAAGCAGATCTCCAAAGGAAGTACCAAAAAGCGTGCAGAGAGGAGGAAACCTACCGGAGAGTCAAATCTAGAATGCTCTGGCTTCAAGCTGGAGACAAAAACACCACTTTTTTCACAAGCAGGCCCAAGCTCGAAAAATATACAACTCCAGCAATGAGATTCAGCTGCAAGACCAAATTATAAAGGACACCAATGGCATCAAGGAGGTTGCCCACTCCTTCTTCAAGAAGCTTTACTCTACCCCGGACCTGGACTCGGTGGATCCGAACTCCTACCCTCTCACAGAGATTCCAAAGCTGATAAGTGAAGAGGACAACCAGCTGCTGAACAATCCTGTAAGTATCCGTGAAATTAAAAAAGCCCTCTTCAACATGGACTCGGACAAAGCTCCCTGGCCGGATGGATTTACAGCCCGGTTCTATGTCTCTTGTTGGGACATAATCAAAAGGGACTTGTACAGAATGATCAAGAAGACTCAGATCTGCTCCAAATTGGGAGGCAGCACAAATTCCTCTTTCCTGGCTCTCATTCCAAAAGAAAAAGGGGCCAGTAATTTCAATAGGTTCCGGCCAATCTCCCTCTGCAATACTGGGTACAAAATCACAACCAAAATAATGGCCAACATACTCAAAAAAATTCTGCCAAAATTGATTCCGGAAAACCAAGGTGGGTTTGTCAGAGGCAGACAGATTCTGGACAATATAATCTTAGTCCAAGAGGCCATTCACTCCAGCTATAGGAATAAAGAGAAAGGAATGGCAGTCAAGTTGGACTTAGCCAGTGCCTTTGACCGAGTCAAGCACGACTTCCTCTTTGCTGCCATGAGAAACTTCGGGTTCAATCAGAAATTTACTCAGTGGGTTAGAGCCTGCATATCAGCTCCCTGGATTGCTCTGCTGATCAATGGCCGGCCTACCAAGTTCTTCCAAGCTTCAAGAGGGTTAAGGCAAGGCTTCCCTCTCTCCCCTGTTCTCTATGTCATCCAGGCTTCTGTTCTAAGTTTCCAGCTGAATAATAGTCTCCAAAACAGAGCTCTCTCCGGCATAAGAATTGCTCCCAAGGTCAAGGATGTAAACCACGCCCAGTTCACTGATGACACTCTGCTACTGGGAGTGGCCAACCTCAGAACAGCCAGGAACTTCAAAGCAGAACTTGACTGCTACATGAACAGCTCTGGAAGTGAAATAAACTTCCTCAAAAGTAAGGTTTATGGCTGGAAATGCTCCCCTCTCGAAATGCTGAACATCTCCCGAATACTTGACATGGAAGGCATCTCATTCTGGGACACCTTTACCTACCTAGGAATCCCTATCTTCAAAGCCTCTCCTAAAGTTTCCCACTGGTTGCCCCTTCTGGACAAGCTCAAAGACAAAATCCAAGCTTGGGGAGCATCCTGGCTCAACAAGGCAGGCAAAATTGTTTTGATTAAATCTGTCCTCACCAGTCTTCCTATTTATCAGTCTTATGTTCTGTTAGCTCCCAAAACCATAACGAATAAGATTGAAGAGCTGCTCCAGTGTTTCCTCTAGGAGGGGGGACGAAATAATGAAAAGAAGTTGCATCTTGTCAGCTGGGACAAGATAAAAAAGCCAAAGACTGAGGGGGGCCTTCAGATTAGAGATGTAGCCACCCAAAATCTAGCCATGGGTGGAAAAATTCTCTGGAATATGATCTCTAGCAAGAATACCTGGAGTAAGCAGATCCTCCGGAAAAAATACTTCACAGGCAACAGGAAAAGATGTCTTGATAAACCTCCAAAAAGATAGACTGGTTCTCTGATCTTCATGCTCTGTAAAAAAGTCTTGCCTTACTTCAAAGCCAAGCTCACCTGGATACCTGGAAATGGTGCAAATATAAAAATCTGGGACGATTCTATTTTAGGAGATCATCCCTTGATCAGCTTGAACGAGCTAAGGAACATCCAAATCTGGCTTACTGACAACAATTGCAGCACGCTGTGGGATATTTCCTCATGGGGACATGATGAAAACGAATCCTGGGTAAGCTGGAACCTGGGAGATTATCCAGACGAGCTAAAGGACAAGGCGCTGCTGTTGTTGGACTCTCTCCAAGGAAAATCGCCCATCTCTGCCAGATCTAAAGATAAACGTGGCTGGGGCTCTGGCACAGGTAAATATACTGCTTCTGCTGGTTATGCTTCAATTCTGGAACGTCCTTGGGCTCCCCCCAACCCAGGCCCGTGGAATGCTCTTTGGCATTACCCGTCCATCCCAAAAATCGATTTTTTTACCTGGAAAATGCTTCATGACAACATTCTCACATATGACAAACTCAAGAGGAAAGGCTGGGCTGGCCCTTCACGCTACCCATTGTGCAAAAACGCTGAAGAAGACGCAGATCATTTGTTCACAGCCTGTGATTTCACCCAAGAGGCCTGGAAAATTTTGCTTGGTCCAATCGCTGTCAATTTTCCCAGCTCTGCAGTAGAGATGGTAAGCCGTTGGTTCTACCTCTATCCCCACGATATGAGTAAAAAAAACCTTATCAAAACCACGTGGATGTGGATCCCCAGGTTCCTGTCATGGAAAATTTGGCTGGAGCGCAATAATAGAATCTTCAGGGAGGAAAGCAAGGCCCCAACTCAAATCGCTATCAAAGCCTGGGTAATGCTGTCAGAAGTTTTAAAAACTAAGGCTTTCAAAAGTAATAAGGCTCCTCTCTCTATGGAAGAAGATCAATGGTTTAAGGAGTTCCAGCCAGCTCAAAACAGCAATGAAGCCACGAACTTGCCCCACAAGGCCAACTAGGAAATTAGACTGGATGAAATGGACTTTATCAATTGGAGATCAGTGCTAAATGAATGGTGTCTCTTCTTCGACGGGGCCTCGAAAGGGAACCCTGGGCAAGCTGGAGGAGGCGGTATTATTTTTGAACCTGCAGGCAAAATCCACCTGTCCTATGCATGGGGCCTAGGACATGCTTCCAACAACCAAGCTGAAATTCTGGCGCTGTGGCAGGGCCTAATCCAGGCAAGAAATCTGAACATCCAAAAGATTAATATTTTCGGGGACTCCAGGCTGATAATTAAAGCGGTTCATACCAAGAAGATGCGCTCGGACATTCATCTTGGCCAAACCTTCAGGAAAGTCATCCTTCTCCTCTCTCACTTCAGAATTTATAAGGCTCAGCATGTGCTCAGGAATCTAAACAGTCTTGCAGATGCTGAAGCCAACCGTGGTGCTCTTCTAAACAAAAACCAGCTTATTGTCAATGGAGGAAGCTAATTTTGCCCAATCCCTTAAGAATAAGGAAAGGAAGACCATCAAGATCAGCAGTAGTAAAGGAATCAAGCTGGAAAGGAAGTTCAGAAGAGTGAATTTGAATATGCTTTGTAAGGCCCTGGCAGCCCCTTTGCCAGTCTTTAATTAAATTTTAACCGTTTTTGTCAAAAAAAACAATTTCATTACATAATGTGTATTCTATTTTATATTGCAAATATTAATGTGATCATTTATGCATTCTCACGATTTTTCCAACCATGAATATAAACATCATCTAATCAACATATACTAACCACAAATATAAAGTGTATCCACAACCATGCATACACACACATGTACACCATACATTTTCATATCACAATAGAAGAAGACATGGAGGCAAGGAACCAAACCGTGAAATTCCATTAGCTGACCCATGTAACTTGAGAAGAGAACAAGCCTACCCATATGAGTATCAACTTAGAATGGCCCGTGACAACATCTAGAATGAATAAAATAAATTATTATTTACAAGACAATACAATGTTTAGGCCAATTTCTTCTTCAAATACATGCTAACTACTTTTAGAGTTATTGAAAAAACATTGAACTTGAACTTTACCATCTCAAGTGAAAGTTGAAATTAACATGATTATTTATAAATCAAAACAAAACTATGAAATTTGTCCAGTCTATCTTTTGTGAAAGTTCAATTAATATGATTTTATTTAAAAAAAAACTAAGGAACTGTCTTATCTAAACTTAATCAACAGTAGTGAAGATGCTCGGTTTTTAATAAGGATAAGCTAAAAGTTTGATCTGCTTTATTTAATAATGCTTCACAACATTAAGGAATTTAACATAGTGGAATCAAAACCATACCATTTGAGACAAAAGGTGTGAGATTATAGACCAACACGTATAATACAAAACTACAAAACCAAGCAATACTTTACCATTCATTCAAATTCCATTACAAATATGTTTATTCCTCATTAGGATTTTAGTATAAACAAACATGAAATTCAAATTTCAACATCTTTGTAGATTTAAATACTTTGTTAGCATTTGCTACATGAGTAATTTGTAGATTTAATTACTTGTTCAACATTCCATTTGGGACATGAGTACTTTGCCTAACTACAAAGTGGTCAAAGGAACTAGATGCATGTTTCAAGTTCCATCCATTTGCATTCCAAATTTGTGGGAGGGTGGTAATAAAAACCAAGCTGATTCTTTAGTACTACATGTTCAAGTCTACTATTCTTCTTGTGTAACTACACTATGTTAAATACTACTTGTCTAGTTGTAAGAGATACCACCAATTATCATCCTCTACCTCACCAAAAATGCAGTCAAAATCCATAATGATAATCCCATATGGTTCAAACAGTCACAGGAAACCTACAATAGTTTCCATTTAAAGTGTTTGACAAAGATTCAAGGCAGATTGCTTCCACCATAAGCTACAGCAGTTGGCTAGTAAAGTGCTTGTGAAAAGTTGTGAGCCAAATCTCTCCCACGCAAGGTCTGGAAGCCCAATATTGGAGAAGGAAAACCTACAGCAGTCAATTAGTAGGATTGTAAGGAATTATAGGAGAAGGTTGTGAGAAAAACCATGCCCAAAGTCAACTAAGGGAACAAATAACATTTTGCTTGGGACATTACAGAGCTGTATCCACTTTAACCACTTGGATTGCTTATACCCATCATATGTGCATAAATACAATTTAAGGAATCGACTCACCACCTTAGTTTGGCCATCTATCTGCAGATGGAAATTTGTACTTATCTTGAAGGATGCTCCTTGCAAATTCCAGCTTGAAAACAACTCTTGCCAAAAATGAACTGTAAATTTAGGATCTTTAATGCAAATGATTAATTGACATGTGCCATGCAACTAGACAAATTTGAAGAAGATTTCAACAATTTAACTAGACAACTAGACCGAACGTAGTATTTAACTAAACAACTAGACAACTAGTATTGAGCAATTTTTTCTTCATTTGGTATATGATCAAATTCAAACAAATTCTGAAATATATGTCATTTCTAAACTCAGGTGGTAGAAAAACAAAGGACTTCAAGGCCACCATCGAAAGCAGCCCAGCCATACAAGATGAGATAAGAAAACTTCGACATTAAGTTGAGGAGTATGCAAAGTAGTTTCCAACAATTGGATTTGAAAAATCATCCATGAAATATAAGGAATGAGAATACCTGTGTTGTGGACCAGTTCATGTCAAGCTTTGGTTTACATAGTTCCAAAGCACATCACATCTCAAAATTCCTCTTAGTTCAACTTCAGATCTGTACTTTAACTAATACAAATGATCATAATCTATCTTAAAGGACGATGTAAGTTTTCAACCCTAATGTGTTGTACTAAAAAATCCTAAAACGCATAGTAGAGATTACAAAATCTATGTTTATAAATTATGTCTACTTGTCCACATACTATGGCATTTTCTACGATCTATGCAATGCTTTCCATCTAGGTAAAACTCTTTCCTACAACTCCTCGGCAAACCAACCCATACTTTGAGAAACATGACCATGTTTTGTTCAGCAAAAACCTAGAGTCAGCCAAAGGAGAGAATCATGATTCAAAAAAGGATCTATGTGAGGAAAAATAGGTACATTTAGTACTAAATTGCTACAGTTCCTGGTTATCCACACAGTCATGGTCAATTTGTCTTTTTGTAATAAAGGTAATTTGTTGTTCTAGCAAAACAATCAAGGTAATTTTTTGTAATCAAGGTAATTATTTATCCACACAAATATGCTAGCAGTTCAAGGGGATCAACACAAACATGACATAAATGTAACAAGCGTCAACGACTGTGGTTTTTTATTAGTTTAATAGAGATAGTAGCAATGCTTAAAATAGGCTCTTCAATTACACTGAAAATCATTGTTACTACCAGCACTTTAACATAGTGTTGATCAAGATAAACCTTCATGCTACAGCTATCTATTGAAGGTAACATATGCTGAAACTTTGTAACAAAACCTATCACTTTAATCAGTAACATGTAAGAACCCTAAATACTCCACAAATATCAAGAATTTTCAGGCCCAAGAGGATTAGCTATTAAATAATTAGGGCGAAATTAGTTACCAAGAAGATCTGCAAATGAAGTCTGTTAAAATGGGCTTTGGGTCTCCAACACCCTCTTCAAGGAATGGGGATGACAACTAATGACCTTCTGATGTGCCCCTCTACCTTAGAGATTATTTTTTATATCCTTCTAGGAATTGTCATGTCGAGAGCACCCACAGACACCAGAAATACTATTAATGAAATAGAAAGAAAGTGGCTAAACCTTCATTGATTGAAAATTGTAAGCTAATGATGTTGATATCCTAAACCATGGGGAGAGTGAAGGAGAATAACTAATAAGTATGTGCTTACCTTTGATCCCTAAGATTCTCCATCTTAAAATGTAAATCTGTCCATGGATTTACATTTTCTTTTCTGGAAAGGGCGGTTAAATTAGAGAAGGAGGTCTCCACCTTCATCTTGGACATGTGTAAAAAATAACTAGATTTGGAATATTAGTAGGCTTATTTGAAATCCCTGGTCAATATAATTGTGTCCCGCCTTAAACTATTAAAACAACTATTTCTATCTCTATCTCCTTTTAACTTTGATCCAGTTGTGGAATTTTCATCCAAAGACTTTTCTCTTGTAAAAAAAACTCAACACGCTCCTAACCTGGCTGTGGAGAATCCAATAGATTAGATTAGTACCCCTAATGTTACAACATTCATGAAGATGCCAAAGAGAGTCCTAGAAAAGGAGATGAATGTTGTTACATGCTTGTCCCTCTCCAAACCCACTTCAACAACCCCCACAACATGATAAACTCCCCAATGAGCCCCTAGGGGCCCACATCTAGACATACTTGCAGCCAGTGAAGAACCACAACACATCCCAAGAAAACCCACTCCTGTGAAGAATTAAATAATTGGATGCACCCCAAGCAAACCCACTCCTGTTAAGAATTAAAGAATTGGATGCACCCCAAGCAAATTGTTGAAACTTTAAATATCTGAAATGCACCCTATGAAGAACCCAAAATCATAGTGAAACCAGGAAAATAACCTTGCCAAAAGAAAATAAATAACCCACCACAAAATTAATCCACCTTAACCACTAAGCCACCCAGCTTAAAACAACATAAAGCAAATGCTCATAAAAACAAGGAACAAAATCAGGGGCAATGCCTAGAAAAACAACACACAGTGAAGAAAACTAGTTTAGTCTTCATATAGGATTTTGTTAGAAAGTAGGATGGTTTCAAACTTTGAATATAGATTTGATATACTTTATAATATATCATTATCAACTGATGATAGCATTTCCTCTACTTTGTCTTTATTTATCCTATATTTCATGTACTACATTGTATCAGTGAACCAACTCAATTGAGTTTGGAGAATACAAATACAAACTCACACATGCATTAACTTAGCAAATCTCAACTTAATTCACTCTAAAACTCTAAAACAAGCTGGGTTATGTATTATCCTTTAACTCACAGGAAAATAAGAGTCCAGTGATACTCGTGCTCATTGCCAACCTCTATGCACTGTTGTGTCATTTTATATGCCAAAATTTTATTGCTCTTTGAAACATAGAAGCTATTTAGCAAACATAAATTCATATAAAAAATCCCAGACGAATGCATATAGCAAGTACTTTTCCATATTGGTGTTCTACAAAACATTATGTCCTACATCTAGTGGAAATTCAATGGATGTTTAGCTAATTTTCAAACAAGTTGAACCAAAAATCTTGTTAGCAAAGCACCAAGCTGAAAAGTCCCCAATGCTCAAGTCACAATCAGAAATAGGTCATAAATGCCAAAATAAGAGAAGCACTGCATTGAAAAACATAGTTGTCTGTTCAATGGTATATTACAGCATAACAAAAGTCCACACTAAGAAATCCTCCAGTCTGTTCAATGGTATCTTACAACATAACAAAAGTCCACACTAAGAAATCCTCCATGTTCAATTTCCCTATATGAAGTTCTCCATGATATAGAGTCTAGACTGCGTGATAAAACCTATGCATGTATGTTGGAAAAACCAAATTCTAAAAAGTAGGAATGCAAACCAAAGACCAAACATGAATGGTAAAAAGCTTTTGATATGGAAGGGATGTTGGGCTAAATGGAAATTACGTTAAGCCATATTAATATTTTAGTGAGTAGGAATGAATAGCCATATGTTCGATAGGAAGATTCATTCAGTCGATGAAACAATAGTTGATGCGGTTGAGTAAGCAGCAGTACACCCAGGATTAAATAGAGTGGTAATGGAGCCATTAGCATCTCAGCCATAAGCAAAGGAGCAAGCAGCAGAACCTCGCTCGGAATAGGTGCTTTCTTGCACTCACTAGTCAGTGTCAGCAGGTCCCCCTATCTATCTGGCCGCTTTCTCACACTATGGAGAGAGGCTCTATATTGGCTTATCATTATTAATTATTCCATTCAATCAATCTCCATCTATATCCCACTATCTTAGCTACCGAATCGAGAAGGAAATAATAGGTAATGGCACAAAGAAGTATGACGTGCTTCAACCAGGCACAAGATCAATATTATAATTTACATCTCCTGTCGTTGGAAATCCGGGTGGGCAATTATTCCAGGAAAACATTATTTATAAACTTTTTTGAGATGGAAAATACTTACTAGAAATGGATAAGAAGAACTACTTACGTGGGATAGAGAAAGAATAAGGGTTTAAATGCTCATCAGACCTATTGGGATCATCAGAACGGCCTTACTCACTACTACCTAAAAATAAGGAAACCAACCCTAATAAGACCTAACGGAAGAAACCTATTAATATCTTCATTTGATCACTGCATTTATCCTATGAGTCGGTGAGCCAGGCATTGCTCCTATGGGCCACTGGGTACCAATGATCAAATTTGAAGGGTGGGTCTTAATTTCAATTAGAAGGGCATTTATTCTCTCAGCCCTTTAGAGATGAATGGAAATATAAATAATTGTCCTTTAATTGACAGGTATAAATTAGCCAAACCTTTTCACCAAAAAAATGCAAAAAACAAATATTGTTTTTCAGCGCTTGTTGTGAAAGCATACATGTATGTGATGGAGGGGCCTAAGTCAATTGAATCCTTGCAACTCACTGTATTTCTAAGTCTCAACACTCCTTTTTAAATTGAACCAGAATACCAAAATAAGTTTATTAATGGCTAGATTTGAGAAAGTTATAGGTGTGTGTCATTAAGTGCTTGGCGCTCTAAAATTTGCTGTGTTTTGTACCAGTCAACGGTTCACTGAATCGATAGTCATTGGTAGGAATTTAAATTATTTAATGAAAAAAATTAATGTGTATAACCTCCATTCCTAAAACATTTTCCATGCTGATGCAAGTCACCACCCTCTTTATTGTCTTACCAAAAGGCATGATAATAAGGAAGAAGACCTAAAATTATGGACTTCACCTTCAAAGAATGCCTTGCAATCACATTGGTAAAGACTCATGATAAGAAGATCAAAACCATCCAACGTGTCAAATCTTAGTTTATACTATTAATTAAAGACTTATAAGATAAATTTAATATAAGACTTATAGTTGTATCTTACTCTTTGCATCTTGACACATTTAATATTTTATGGTTGTCTTTGGGTCTTGACCCAACTCGTATTATAAGGTGAGGATGTGCAGGCATAATAATCCTTAGTTATGACTATGAGATGAGGATTTAAAGAGAAGAGGATGTAATGAGAAGAGAAATTTATATGGATGAATAATTTCAAAATTTGTACTTCTTTTTAAATGTTGATATAAATTATGCCTCTTTATTTGATTGGAAGGGTAAAATTCAAATTTTAATTTTTTTTTGAAAGACAATTTTAACTTTACACTTCTGGGAAGGGCTAGAACCCTTTGGAAGGGCTGTGAAGGGTTCAATTTTGAACGTTGTTGGGTACCACTAGCATTTATGCAGTTGAGTGCTTGTGACCTAAAGCGGTGCAGGATGGAGATCGCACTATTAATTTAATTTCCATTAGTTCCAAGGACAAACCCATAAATGGGTCTAGGAGATAGAGATAAAGAATGTAGCCTATTGTCTCTATTAGGTTAGCTTGATCATGTATAATAGACTTTCAAACTTTGCTAATAGAGGTTGAGTCTATCTTTATAACGGGGCTTACATATTGCTTGGTGGGGAACCTGCCAGTTGGTCCCGGAGTTGATCACTGGCATAACTTGACATTTGATTTACAGAAAATGACATCCAATCTAACAATGGTATTTTATTTGCTTTCTTTTGTTAATTGTGTTGACTTTCAATTTATCTCACTATCAGTATGCATCAGATCAAAAAGATAATGGAATCATAACGACAGAATGGAAACTAATTTACTGCCCTGCTTATCTACAACAGATATATTTTATGGGGCTCCATTACTTACAAAACGACTAACCGACTCCTCAATTATTCAATTGCCACCAAACCTCTAAAGCAGGATATTAAATTACCATGACCACGGGATTAATTAAATCACTAGGGTTTGAATAGCAGCCAAAACGTAGTAGCTTTATTTATGATCTGTCCCCTAACTAACCCACCACCCACCCATAAAAGGTTAGATACTCGTTTTTATCTTTCAAACTTACAGCACAAAGCTTCTTGTTGTTCTTCACGGCCTTTTTCAAATTTTCAAGAGTTTCTTGATGATATTCACCGTTTCCCCAAGAGAAGTCAAAACAACCAACTGCCATTGTCAAATCATTGCTGCATTAGTGGTTCAAGTTCCATTAACATGAATTTTATATACCCCGACTTTGTTTGATTGTGTTATGGTGTTCTTACACATGCATATAACATGTGTAAGCTATAGGGAGGTTCGACTTCACATATTTACCTTTGCAAATATTACATGGAGGATAGCATTGAAGCTTTACCTTAATGTCACACCAAATAGCCTTGGAATATTGTACTTATGTCTTACACCAAACTTAGTTGGGCATAAAATCAGACTATAGTTGGGCATAAAATTAGGAAAGTTCCTCATAACCAACCTTAGCGTACTACTACCAATCAGAACCAGAACTTCAATTTCCAAAGGACAAATTGACAATGGAATATTAGACCTAATAATGGAGGTGTTCCCCACCCTGCCAACAATGCAAACTAGGTAGGAACTAGTAGTTCAGGAGCCTCTGTAAAATTATCTGATGGCCTCCCTTTTATCGCTGGTCCCGAGGCTTTACGAAGAAATACTATGATGCTGATCCACCAAGGATAGTCGAAATTGTATCACTCAAGAGCTGTTCCTGTTCCTTCTAATTATATAGGGGTGCTTTTAAAGGCTAATTCCTTACCAAAGCTGGCCCTTCTCTAAAAAAAAGCCCATTGTATTCATAGGATGATGGCTATTATACTCTTATATCTGCCTTGTTTGATTGGTTCATTACTGAATTAACCGCGTTCACATAAACTAAGGGGAATCATTGGAATGGTCACCTCAATGGCAGATAACTAGTATATCAATGTATCATATTAATTAGAGTAAGAAAATGACTGGTATACATCAATAGGAAAACTAAGACCAAACCAAAAATATAAGTAAGTAACGTATTGAAATCCTTTGAAATAAAAAACAAAGAGAAGATGGACGAGCTCACGACTATGGATGGTATCTCACTTGTTATATGGGTTGAAGCATAATAAAAGGGGATAGATAAATGCTGGTATTGAATTGAATTTGTTAGATTATTAAATTATCTAGAACATGAGCAACAAATGATTTCTTGTCTGTACGAAATAGGTTGTATCATTTTTAGAGCAGTAAGTATCAGATATGAAAAGTCTTAAACGTATATTTATGCTTTAAGCATAATATTTGCGTACATGAGATGGTATCCTAGGAAATTTTCATTCCATAGACTGATGTTTTGAAATTAGATGATTTTAACATGTTGCAAATAGACTGCTAATTTTAAAGGGCAAGTGAGATGAAATTTTGGAACTTCTAATTAACGGGATGTTCTACCTGCTGGCTATAGTCACTAATGGCTGGCTACTGCTCTGATATTTGAGTTCACTGCTCTAATATTGCTGCCAATATTGCTCTGATAAAATCCTCAGCCACCCAGTCATATTCAATATTCATAGGGGATGCGGGCACCTTGGCCTAATGGAAAATATAAAAAATGCATTTGTACATACTAAGATCCAAATAATTTTGAAAAATGACTTGATCTAGCCCTTGCAGCAAATAAAACAACTGCATCTAGAAACATAACTACAAGAACAATAAACTGCTTCAACAACAACATACATAAACTCGTGCTAGAGAATGCTATATGCTTGTCACATAAGGAACCAACCCAAGACATACCAACTATTCCTTGGATTGGAATCCACCAGTCATTTTGTCTACACCACTTGTACTAGTATGATTTACCCAGTTGTTGTAGATTACTCTTTACCCACTCTTAGATGATGCTTTACACATATAGCCTTATATCACTACACATACAGGAAAAAAACGGGGTTTCAACCCTAGGCTTGAATTGGACAAAAAAAAATGGACAAAAGGCACTGAACAATTCCATTGACTTTGTTTGTTACAGTATAGTATTGCAAACAATACTCTAAAATTCAGGAAAGAGTTTGGAGAAATAAGTTTATGTTACTCTATTTGTGAGTGAGATATCATAAAAATGAAAAACTGCAACAAAGATATATATGAAAAATGCATAGAGGATTGAAGTTTCAAGGGCCTTCCAGTTGTCAAATGTTATTACATTCTCCAAGGCTATCAAAAACAAACACCCTCCGTGCTTGTTGTCAATTGAATAAGAATTGCAACAGAATGAAAACAAGCAGTTACCTAAAGGGTGTTTCTTCTGGTTGGTGGGTTACAAAATAGTTTGACTTCACAATAGAAACAGAGGAAACATGCCAAAGATGGTCTGATGGGAAGAATATTATGAATACTAATTTAGACAGCCCGAAAAATTTTAACAAACAAGAGAAATTGCATCTTTCGGGGAGACATATTATGATCAGATATAATCAAAATAAAATAATTTAAACATTATCAAGGTTTGCATACCTGATATTCTTAATTTATTGCGATTTCAACAGAGTGCCAAGGATTGTATAGACAAAATCAAGGTTTGCAAAGCTTCTCTTCCTTAAATATCAATTTAAAGCCGTTGAATTCCTAGAAAACGCACATGGACGGAGTCAAATAATTATCATGAACTAGATTCAGCTACCAAATTGAGCCAAGAAAACGCACATGGACGGAGTCAAATAATTATCATGAACTAGATTCAGCTACCAAATTGAGCCAAGAAAACGCACATGGATGGAGTCAAATAATTATCACGAACTCGATTAGCGATGAAACCATCACAGAGCTGAAATTTCATTACCTATCCTCCACTTTGCCCTATGTTTTGCCTCAACCCTTCCTGTGAATAGATCTGGTCATTAGATCCAATTGGGTTCCCTCCAAAAATTTTGTCAGTTTAAAATTGGTTCAAGTTTGCCACCAAATTTACCGGCCTTTTGAATTTTGAATATTTATTGCCACATCACACTGAAGAGAAACCAATACTAAAAAAAATAAATTATATGACCATGGGTCACAATTAATCTAATTATTTTAAAAGGGATAAGCATAAAATCCTTAAAATATTTACAATTTGCACTGTGAAGATAAACCAATATTACAAAAAAATAAATTATAGGACCACGGGTCACAATTAATATAATTGATTTTAAAGGGATAACCATAAAAAACTTAAATTCTATATGTTGTATTTTTTAATAAATATTATATAAAATAGAGTATGACATTAGAGGAGATTATTTAGTGTGGGAAAAGAATTTAAAATAGGATACCTTATCTAAATATTGATGTGGAAATTTCATTAACCTTAGTTATATTTATTGAAATTGGAATGAGAGCGTATGAGCCAAAAATTATTTAAATAAAGTTTTTGGTTGTTGATTATATTTAATAAACATAACTATAATTCAAAGCTAAATTTTAATTTTTTTGGAAAACTTGAGCTTGCAAAACCATTTATGGATTTAAAACTTCTTCTTTAGGATTTCCTTAATTCTAACAATTGCACTTAAAAATGAAGCCTAGTTACTCATGGCAATTGGATCTCTCGTAATCTGAAATGAAAGCTCGGCTAGACTCACATGATTGCTTCAAATAATTTTTTGATGGTACCTTTAGAGGTAACCCTAGGGTAGTAAGATTTGGAGGTAATATCGTTAGCCTCAATGGAAATACAATAGTTAGCTTCTCTTAGGGAAAGTCCCGCATTGCAAGCCTATAGAAGAGATTACAACGAAGGCTACTGAACTAGGTTGGTTTGAATAGAAGTACATTGTGGCCAAGCTTCTCGTGCATCAAATTGCTTTGGTAAGTTCAAACCCTTCGGGTAAGTTTTGACTGGAACATCTTCTAATAAATTATTGGGGCTGGGAAGTACTCCAAGGAGACGCAGACGTCAAGACTATCCATTAGTATAAATTGATTCCAAGCCATATCTTAACTTTAAGAATCTTATACCATGATCTTGAGTATGATAAATTTAGCTTCAAAGTAATGGCCAAAGAGGGTACAACAAGGTTTATCCTTAGAGTTTGATGATGTCCATGAGGTTCAACATTGTTTTTTTAAAATATTAGTGGATATCTTGGCCATTACTTGTGATTAGATGAATATCCTATGGAGCAATGTCGCATTATATATTTTTTATCTTAATTTCCATTAAAACCATGTTACTCTCCACCACTACTGATTTTATAGAGCCTCTTTCAGATTGGAAGAAAAAAATAAAAAATAAACTCTAAAATTTATATGTTGATTATTTTCCTTGTATGGTATGGTTGATGTTAAAAGTGTGAAATGCCTCCTCTTTTCCAAGTTACCAATAAGAATTCACTACTCCCATGCCACAATATCTTAATATGTGAGACTTGATGTTTTCCATCATGTCATTAAATTATATCAGTGACCTACAAAATTGTCTTAATACAAACTAATGACCCTCCATTTCCTCATATAATTCCTTGGAATATTAGATATTTATATATCACGACTCCATTAATCTTAAAATTAGTTTCACTGAAGAAATCAATTGGAGTTGTTTTTTATATTATATAATGTTGTGTCGTAATATTATATGTTTTTTAAAATGATATTATATAATATTAAATACTAGCAATTGCTCTAGAAGGTTCAAAGAAACGTCGAAAGGAAAAAGAAAAAAATATAACTACATACAAGGAAGGAACATGATTTGTACTTGCATCTTTAACACAACCATTTTTTTATGTTGCCACTAAACGTTGTGATGACCATATAGATATCGTAAATGTCAACACAATGTGTGCATACAATATTTTTCTATTTATAAAAGAGAAATGAGAATGTTAATGTGGAATGGAATATCATTGTGAATATTAAAGGGGAAGCATGAATAAAGAAAAAACAAATTTGAATAACATTTACCCTCCAGCGGAATGATTTCCACAAGGGAAATAATTTATTGATTAGGGAGAAAGGGGGAAGCATGAATAAAGAAAAAGGGGGAGTGGGCTTATTCTTTTGGTGGATCAACGAAATGTTAGGGAGAAGACACATACCATAAAAAAGAATAAGGAAATGATCAAGGGAAGAGGAAATGGAAAGATAGGGAGAATATAATAGAATAGGGTGATTATTGAAGGCAGGAGAACCCGAAAAATAGGGAGAAGACAGAGAGTAAGTAATAAAGTGGGTCCGAGTGCCATCCTTGGTATGTTAATTCTCAAAATGATGGACATATATTTCACTCATATGATAAATATTTCCTATGTAGGGCATGTGTGGTTGTTTGGGGTGCTAGACATGACCCATGAGACCTAAAGGAAACTATATGAACTTAGGACCTAGAATTTAACCCCAAAACATGGCTTAGTTGTAAAAATTTATTCATGTTGTTATACATCCCAAAATGGTCGCCATATCCCACAGCTCACAAGACAAAATTTCCCTTTGTAAGGCCTATGTGATGGACTAATGTCCCACACAAAGTTAAGGGTCATTTATGGGTATTTATGGGTAAATAAAGGGTAATTAGGGTTAATTAGTGATAAGCTAGGGGTAATTTGTTGTCAATTATGGGTAATTAAGGGTCATTTAAGGGTAATTATTGGGTAATGACATGTGGTAATTAGGGGTTAATAAGGGGTCAATTATGGGTTAATTAGTGGTTATTAGGGGTCAATTATGGGTTAAATAGGTGTAATTAAATGTAATTATGGGTAATTAGGGGCCCTTTAAGCCGAAGGGACTAGCTAAACCAGTGGCTTCCCATGGAAAAAGACTCTAGTATAGGATGAAAGTAATGCAAACATGCAAGCTAAATTTAAACATCAAATGGTATTCCTACTTGAGAAATTGGTTGTACTTGTTAAATTTGCAGATAGGCATTGACAAGAGGACAAAGCTCTTAAAGGGTGGTAGGAGTAGTGTGGCATCCACATCCAAGGTACTTATAACTATGGGATGGCTACCACTTATAGTGCATCAAAATCAATATCCTCAAGAGACCATTTCACCATAATAATACAAACCAGATCTTCCTGTGAGACCCACAACGACCACGGTGGCTGTGCATATTTCCCAACTATAGTGACTATAGTGACCATAGTCATTGTGTATATTTCCCAACTATAGTGACCATAACTAACTTCTTTTTCCCTTGAGAGATGTCCACTTATAAGGCCAAAGATGTAAAAACATTTGATCCACTTCTTCAAAGTAACCCTATGGGCATTATTGAAATGCTTGTTGCTTCATTCCATTTTAAACCAAGACCAAAATGTCCTTAAGAGTACAAAGAAATTTAGATTTTGTGTTAAGATTGATATCCACTTCTTGTGCCTTGGATGTTCTTGGTAAAAATGAGGGTATGGATGGGGGGTTGTCCAAAACAACCTTGTAGGGTGACATTTTGGTAGCACCATGATAGGTGGTATTGTACTACCTTTATGCAAGGGGGGTGTATGGGGGGTGTGGGAACCACTAAACACAATGGCCATATTAGTCAATGTAAAACCCAATGACTAACAATATTTTTATGGTCAACACCTCACAACCTCTATTACTTGTTATTAACTCCAATATCTTAAGTTTCGCAATATCCAAAAGTATTATGACATGTATAATCATTTTGGACATCGATGTTCTCATCATCGTCATCATAAATTCCATATGGTACATCAACACCATCTTGATCATCATCCTCATTATCATCATCATCGTCAACATTAATTACATCATCAACAAAATCATCGCCATCATTGTCATTATGGTCACGCATATGCCATTAGTGTTTCGACATTAGGATTCATGTCATGTAATTGTTAAGGTCATTTATATGTCGTTGCATGCATTTTTATGATAATAGGGTTGTTTAGATGTCGTTACAGACATGTAGGTGCCATTAGAATCAATTAGGATCCAAAAGTGATACCACATGCATAATCATCGTTGACATCCACATCCACATCGTCATCATCATCATACAATAAATTAACATCATTGTCATCGTCATAGTCATCATCAATGTCATCATCAATATAATTGCGATAATAACAAGCAAGGATCCATACTACCTTAAAAGAATGGATGATATAGTATTATACTTATCAAATCATAACCATACACTCCATCATAATTATCATAATGCATCATCTTCATGTTGTTAGGGCCAATCATATGCCATTAGGGCCTATGAAATGTTGTTGGGGACACTCAAATTCCATTAGAGCAATTTAGGTGACATTAAGCTAATTTACCCCTCATTAGGATTATTCAAGATCCAAAAGTGCCACGATTACGATCATTTAGGTTCCACTATGATAACTCAATATCCAAAAGTACTATCATATGAATCATGATCATTGACATTGACATTGATATATCTAACATAATGTCAGACATTTTTCGAACACAATTCCTAGCTCTAAACCTAGTGCAATTCCTAGCGCGGTTCCTTTCAAAATTTCTTGCATTATTCCAGGCGCTATACCTGGATCTATACCCAGCGCTATGTTGGATGTTTTCTAGGCGCAATTCCTACATCTATACTTGACGCTATGTTGAATGTTTTTCCTGTCGAAATTCATGATCAATTTCTGTCGCTAACCTTGGATTAATATCTAGTGCTATGTTATTCAAGACATTTTTTTGGAAGCTATTATTGGCGATATATGGAATGCTTTTGTGGATGCTAATTGGGACGTTAATTGGGATGCTAATTGGGATGATAATTGTGATGCTGATTGGGACGTTAATTGAGATGCTAATTATCGTCCAAAATAACGGCAACTTTTAAAAAGGGATGATAATTGGGATGCTAATTGAGATGTTAATTGGGACATTAATTGGGACTCTAATTGGGATGCTAATTGGGATACTAATTGGGATGTTAATTGGGATGTTAATTAGCATCCAAAATAGTGCCAACTTTTAAAAAGGGACGCTAATTGGGATGCTAATTGGGACGATGATTGGGACGCTAATTGAGATGCTAATTGGGACACTAATTAACGTCCAAAATAGTGCTAAATTTTAAAAAGAGACACAAATAATGCCATTAAAAGCGCCATCCTATGGAAAAGTGTCCACTTTGTCCAAAAAATGATGAAAAATACACTAAAAGTGATAGTGGATGCTAAAAAGGAAGCTAAAAGAGACGATAATCACAGGTTTTTGTTGTAGTGCACTTACATCCAATAGTTTTTCTTTCACTGGGGAGTTCAACCAATTCCCATGTCTTTCTTTTCTCCAGAGAGTCCATTTTTTCTTTCATTGCCACCTTCCAGTTAGCATTGTCAATACAATCAATGGATTCCTGAAAACAAGAAGGTTCTCCATCATTAGTAATAAAATAGACGAAACAAAATCAATATACCTCGTAGGAATATTTCTCTCCCTTAATGATGTTCTTGGTGTAGGCTATGGGATTTCCACAATTTCTTGAATTTCTTCATCTTCTATGACTTCTCTCTCACTAGAAACTTCTTCTTGTTTCTTTGAGTCATGAGAATATTGGCTCTCCAATTGAATTAGTTGTTTTTATATTACCTATTCCTCTTACACATCAACTCTTACATTTTCAGATTTAATCGGAGATTATTCATCAAAAATTACATCTCTGCTAATGGGTGTGTGCAAGAAGATGAGGGACCTTTTAGATGCAATCCTACTCTTAGGAAACATGCTCACAATATATAAAAACATAACAGGCTCACATTATGTAATGGTTGGTTTTGTTAAGCTTGAGCCTGACATGTAGGTTAGGCTAAGAAAAACACGCACTCGTTTTACAGTTACAAAACATGCGTGTGTTTTATAGTTACGAAATTAATACACATTATGGAGAAGCAAAACGCGCACACATTTTGGAGAATAAAAACGTGCACGCGTTTTAGAGAAGAAAAACCTGCACGCATTTTAGAGAAGCAAAACACGCACACATTATGGAGAACCACAAAAATGGTTTTGGTGCATGGCTAGGGAAATGAATAAAAACAATAGTTTGCATCATGAAGACTTAGGACCTATAGTAATATTTTAGGATCATCAAGAACAACATCTCAAACAACCATACCTAACCTCCCAAGTGCATAATTTTTATTTTTGTTCTAATATGGACACCATTATGAGGATTTAATAACTAAGTATGGGTCATAGTCCATTAACCATGCTTGGGGGAGGAAACTGAAGACTAATTCCTAAAGGCATTTTTTAAGGCTTGCGGTCCATGAATAAAGAATTGAACCTTCACATAGGACCTGCCTATGTGATATTTTGCATCTAAGAGAGAAGATGCAGTGCGTCAGAATTCTCTTATCACTAGAAACATATCCGTAGACATGGTTGAGGGAGGAAACCTAGTCCTTAGGACCTAAAGGAATCCTATAGACATATACGGACAAGAAAAACACCTCAAACAAACACACATGATCTCTTAAGGGTATTCTAAACCTTTAAGTTGGGATATGGCGATGATTAGGATTTTTTTTAGCATTAGATATGGAGGATAAGGTGTTAATTATGGGTTGCACATAAATCTTTAATTTTAGGTTGTAAACCAATTTTTAGGGCTCAAGGTCCATGAACAACACCTTGAATCGCCATAGATGACCTCTCAAGTTGATTTTTTAGTTTTGAATGGGTATATGGGAACCATTAGGGGTTTCTGAGTATTATGTATGTGTCTTGGGATCTTAGATATAGTAAGGGGAGGACACCTAGGTATTAACCCCTAGAAGATGTTTCTAGACATATAGAGCCAAGAATGATGTGTTGAACAACCTCAATAGAGCCTTCCATGGTAGCATTTACCTTGAAATGGGGATACTAGTGCCATTAGAATATTTTTAGCACTAAGTACAAATATTAGGCCCCTTGACATGAGTGGGGGGAAACACTTGGTCCTTAGGACTTAATGGAAGATGTTAACCGTTTAGGGCCAAAATTGATGCTTCCAACCACCACACATGACATTGAAAGTGAATCCTTTGAATATTACTAGGGATATGCATGCCATCATCATTTTTTGAGAACTAGGTATGCATCTCAAGGCCATGGACATGGTCAGGGGAGGAAGCTATGGCATTATTCCGTAGCTAAATCTTTTAGGCATCCAAGGATAGGAAGGATGCCTTAAAAAATCACACATGGTGTATCATAGGTATATTTGGACAATGAATATGGATGTTAGTAGAATTAGGTGGTTTTGAGCAGTGGGTATGGGACCTCTAAGACATGATTGAGGGAATATGCTTGTGCCTTATGCCATAATGGAATATTTAAGGCACCCATGTTAATGAACAATTAAATGAAGAACCACACATGACCTACTCAAGGTATTCTTGGTCTCCAAGAAAATATGCACATGCGTTTAAGAGGTTTTGAGCATTAGATATGGGTATTAAGGCATCAACATGGTCAAGGGAGGAAATTAGAGACTTGGTCACTAAAGAATATTCTTAGCATATATGGCTACGCATGTTCCTTACTCACTATCCCTCTATGCCTTACTCACTGGCCCTCCCTATATTTGTATTTCCATCTCTCTCGATCTCTATGTGTATGTGTGTGTGTCTTTCCCCCCGCTCTCTCTCTCTATGTATGTGTGTGTGTCCTTCCCTCATTCCCTATTTCTTAGAACCTCTCTCCACCTTATTTATACCTCCCTCACTATCCCTCCATACATCACTCTCTCTCTATTTCTCCCCCCTCCCTCTCTCTCGTTGTTTCTCACCCCTCCCCCTCTCTCCCCCACACAATCTCTCTCTCTCTCTCTCTCTCTCTCTCTACATATATGTGTGTGTCCCCTCCCTCATTCCCCCTCTCTCATGACCTCTCTCAACCTTATCTATACCCCTCATTATCCCCCCCTCATCCACCACTCTCTCTCTCTACCACTCACCCCTTCCTCTCTCTCTCTATCGCTCACCCCTCCCCCCCTCTCTCTGTCACTCATCCCTCCCTCCCTTTCTCCCACACAATCTCTCTCTCTCTCTCTCTCTCTCTCTCTCTCTCTCTCTTTATGGAGATCCTCCCTCTCTCTATATCTCTATGTGTGTGTGTCTCTCCCTCACTTCCTATATCTCATAACCTCTCTCCACCTTCTCTATAAATCCCTTAATATCCTTCCCTCCATCACTCTCTCTTTATTTCCCACCCCTCCCCCACTCCCTCTGTCATTCACCCATCCCCCTCTCTCCCACATAATGTCTCTCTCTCTCTCTCTATGTGTGTGTGTGTGTGTGTGTGTTCCCCCCCCTCTCTCACAAACTCCCTCTATCTCTTCCTCTCTCTCCATCTTCTATTTACCTCCCTCTATCAATCTCTACCTCCCTTCTCCCTTAATTACCTGCCCTCCATGCCATTATACCTCTACCCTATCCTCTCTCTATCTCAACTTGTATCCCTCCCTCCCTATCTCTTTTCACCCTCCATCTGCATGTTTCTCTCTTTCACAACCTCCCTCTCTCTCCATCCCTCAATCGTCCACCCTTTGTATTTGACACCATCTCTCTCTCTCTCTCTCTCTCTCTCTCTCTCTCTCTCTGTGTGTGTGTGTGTGTTTGTCTCTCTCTCTCTCTCTCTTTAGATCCCCCTATACATGTGTGTCCCTTCCCCGTTTCTATCCTTGTGTCTATCCCCCACCCCCCTCGCACACGCACACCTTCTATCCCTCCCTCACTATCTCTTTCATTCACTCTATCTCCATCACTCCCCCTCCTCCCTCTATATCTTATTCTCTCTCACACTCTATCTACATCATTATCTCTCTCTCTCTCTCTCTCTCTCGTATACTCCCTTCCTTTATGTTTTTTAGCTTATCCCTTCTCCTCAACCCCCTACCTCATTATGACCCATATTCTCTGTTTTATCACATCTCATTCCAATCTCTTCAATTTCCCCCTCCTTCACCTCTCTCCTCCAACGCATCATATTCCTCCTCTAATACTCCATATCCACCTTTCCATTCACCAATCCTCTCTCTCATCAAACCATCACCCACTTCCTCCCCTCTACCTTATCCCCCTTCGTCACTCAAGTTCCATGTACTGCTTCTAACCCTATACCTCTTCAACACATCTTCTCCTCCTAATAGTTCTCTCAATCCCCACTCCCCTTCACCCTTGTAACCCATAATGTTCCCATTCTAATCATCTTTATCCACTTGAATTTACAACATCCTCCTAGGACCTTGACCCTTCCCCACTCCCTCTCAACTATTAACCATACTCACTCGAAATTACAACATCCTCCTAGGCCCTTCACCCTTCTCCACCCCCTATTAACTATTAACCATCCCCACTCAAACATCCAACATCGTCCTAGGCCCTTGACCCTTCCCCAACCCCTCTCAACTATTAGCCATCCCAACCTGAACTTCCAACATAATGTTCCCATTCTAATCATCTTTATCCACTTGAATTTACAACATCCTCCTAGGACCTTGACCCTTCCCCACTCCCTATCAACTATTAACCATACTCACTCGAAATTACAACATCCTCCTAGGTGCTTCACCCTTCTCCACCCCCTATCAACTATTAACCATCCCCACTCAAACATCCAACATCGTCCTAGGCCCTTGACCCTTCCCCACCCACTCTCAACTATTAACCATCCCAACCTAAACTTTCAACATCCTCATATGCCCTTGACCCCTCCACATCCCCTATAAACTATTAACCATACATTTGATGTATTGCATATAATGCTAGATTTTTTTCTCTACATAACGCGCACACATTATAGAACAACATAACGCACGCACGTTTTGTAGTTCTATAACATGCACATGTTTAGTAGTTCTATAACGTGTGTGTGTTTTGTAGTTCTATAACACGCACGTGTTTTCCAATTCTATAAGAGAGGGAAATGTAATTTGAATTTATACATGCCAATTCACTTGCTCGCATGTCACTAATATTCCTATGTGTATGGTTCGGAGTTTGCTTTGGTAATACCAAACCTGTACTATGGTATATGATAAACCATATCTAATTGGGAATTTCTTCCAATTTATGAAGAAGTCGTTGTTTATGCACTCGTTACAGTATGCCACGCACAATCATTTTTTATGAAATATTAAACATAAATAGCATTTTTTCTGCAGATTCTAAATATGTCATTTTTATTAAAAATTTTATATTCTCCTTTTTTTTCCAATTTCTATTGTGTCCTAACTTCTTAACTAAAAAAACTTGTTTCTAGTGTTTTTTCCTTAAATTTTTCAATTCTTAATCATTATAAAAAGAAATTATATGGTGCACTAGAGGACACTGACCTCTACATTCTATAAAAAACTCATTTAATGGTTATTTCATTAATATCTTCAAAGGCTCTACCCACAAAATACGTACCATTTTAGAGGAATGATCACTTAGATAATTATAAAAAAAATAAAATTTACTAATTTTATTTTCAAAAAATAGTGTTGCACTAGTGCTATATGTTCTTTACATGCCTGCAAATTTTTGTATCCCGAAACCATCATTTAGGTCCTCAAAGGTTGCACCCACAAAAACATATACCTTATCATTTGCCCAAGAAATAAAAAGTGACTGTTAGAAAAAATGAAACTTGACATAGTTATAAAAAAATTCAATACATAAAACTTATATATTCGGAAATGTGATTCAATTTCCTACATTTAATGGTCTTTACTTAATTCAAGATATTTTGTGTAAGTATCTCAAAGAATACAATTAAGTTGAGGGATGCCTGATTTTTCAGTGCTCTATTGCATCTAATGTGCCAAAAGTGACCCTCATTAGCTTGCACTGACCCTAATGACAATTTTGAGGGCAGTAGGATTCCAAAATATATATTCTTTCGTTACATCAGCATATCCAACAAAAATTCACTTCTTTGATCTAGGGTCTAACTTAGAATGTTGATTTTTAGGAGTAAGTGCATAAGCTTCACAACCAAAGATTTTCAAATTCGAATAATCACAAGAATGACCAGTCCACGCTTCTTCCGGAATTTTAGCATCTATTTCTATTGATGGTGATCGATTTATTACATATCAAGCAGTATAAGTTGCTTCTTCTTGGCACAACTCTTGCCCCAAATTAGCATTACTAAGCATGATCCTTACTCTTTCTAGAAGAGTCGTGTTCATTGGTTCTGCAACGCCATTATGCTAAGGAGTGTATACATTTGTTTCATGTCTTACGATCCCTTCGTCATTGCAATATTTTTCAAATTACAAAGAAGTAAATTCATCTCTAGCATCCATCCTTAAACACTTGATTTTCCTGCAAGCTCCTTTTTCCACCATAACTCTAAATTGTTTAAACATGTTAAACACGTCATCTTTTCTTTTTAGGACATAGACACAAACCTTTCTAGAAAAATCATCTAGAAACAATACATAATATTTTTCTCCCCCATACGAAATGGTAGGAGATGGACCCCACAAATCAGAATGAATGTAGTCAAAAACAACTTTACTAACATGACTACCTACTTTGAATTTTTGTCTACATTGCTTTCCATATATACAATGTTAACAAAACATCAAATTCAATTTTTTCAAATTTGGAAACAACTTATTATTCATTAATACCTGAAGTATTTGTTCACTCATATGAACAAGACGTTGATGCCATAGTTGAGTGGATCCTAACTCTTCTTCATATACTAATCCAATACCATTAACTTGAGTTCTTCCAACCAGTTTGTAAAAGTTTCTTGTCCTCTATGCCTTCATGACCCCTAAAGCACCCTTGGAAACTTTTAGATTCCATCAAAACCTGTAAACTTATGACCACAAGAATCCAATACTCCCAAAGAAATTAAAATTTTATTTAACTTAGGTACATGTCTAACATATGTAAGTGTTCTTATTACTCCATCAAACTTTTTACTTTTAACACTTCCAACCCCAATAATTTTACATGAATGATTGTCTCCTAAAATAACTATTCCATCATTAAATGTTTGATAGGAAGCAAACCAATCTTTTTTAGGACAAATATGGTGCAAAGCACCAAAATCTAATAGCCATTCCTCATTATATTTATTAATATTACAAACATGTAAGATGTTATCGATCATACCTGAATCAGAAGACTTAACTAAATTTTCCTCTGAGTTGGAGTCATCCTTCTTGGATTCTTGTCTCTTCCAACAGTCCTTCTTGACATTACCAATCTTGTTACAGTACCAACATTTTAATTTTCTCTTTCTTCCCTTCAATTTAGACCTAGAAGTACCTCTTGAATTTTCTCCTTTCTCTTTGTATCGACCTCTAACAACCAAAGCTTCAGGCGAAGAAGTTTCAAGACTAGATTTCTTCCTTAATTTCTTAGACAATAATACTCCAAGCACATTGTCAAATTTTAAAGTATTAGTTGTACTAAGGCTAATGGAAGAAACTAATTGACCCCAAGATTCAGGTAAAGTACATAAGCCTGATTGATTGCTTTACCTTCATCATCAATTTTAACATACATACAACTCAAATGGAAAATAAGAGTGTTAAAATAATTTAAATGGTCTACTAGATTCGTACCTTCTTTCATTCTCATACTGTACAGTTGTCACTTCAAGTAAATTATGTTTGTCACTGATTTGGTCATATACAAACTTTCTAACTTGTTCTATAGGCTTGTTGCTGATGTTTCTCCAATACTATTGAACAACACATCATCTGCAAGACATAATTGAGTTTTGCTTGGCACTTTGGCATCTAAATCCTCTCATTCATCATCTGTCATGATTAGAGGTCTTTTTCTTTTTCCGTCTAAGGCTCTCTGTAACCCCTGTTGAACTAATTAATATTTCATCTTTAATTTCCATAGTTCAAAATTATTTTTACCATTAAATTTTCAATCTAAAACTTCATGCTAGACATTGTTGAAAATAATATATATATATATATATATATATTCTCATTCAAAATATTCCCGAACAACACAGTAGTAAAATTCTCCTGAACAAGAAATTACAATCCTGGCTTGAATTTTTTTTTAAATATATATATCCAAAACTTCCAATAAAAAAATAGCATAAAGTTATTATTATTATTATTATTATTATATTACCACCTTTTATCTCCAGACCGACTTTCTTTCACGCCTCCTCTTTTCAAATCCACAGCTCCCCATGCGGCTCTTTCTTTCGTACAATAATACATCCACCAACAGTGTCATGCCTCTTCGCGTGGTCCTCCAACAATTTTTCCTTCAGCTCACTGCAATATTCACAGATTCTTCAAACTGTGGCTCCTTCTTCACAAACAGTCAGCAAGTCGAGGAAGACTCAGTTGGTTTTGGTCAACAACAATATTCCTTCACATGGGACTCTAGTCAGTAGCAAAAAACTCAATCGGTTTTGGTCAGCAGCAATATTCCTTCATGCAGGACTATTCTCAATGCTCTCCATGCTCCTCCACTTCTTCGAGCAGCAACCTTCACTTCAAAGTTCTCCCTCTCCTTCATGGATACGACTGTCCAGCAGCGCTCTAACTAGCATCGAGTACCTACGATGGGATATCTGGTGCATGATATTCACTCTTTATCAAGCGATCTCCTCAGCATCCAAATCCAGTGTAGACTTTATTAGGAAATCTCCTCGAGTGTCTAAACAACAAGATCTTCTTACACACTAGCTTTGATACCACTTGTTAGAGTCTCACAGACAAATCAATTCAATTACACATCAAATAACAACATTTAAACACCAGCATTTAATGTGGTAAAACCCCTGAGGGGAAACATCCATGCAAGAAAATTATTGAAGCTCATTAATGAAGAAGGAGATATTAGATGATGTGTCTCAGCCTCACAGACAACTCACTCCATTACGTATCCCAACCATGCACTATATACTTCATGAAATAAGTTACATGAGTAAACCGTTGTCGGTTATTCCCGTTATGAGAAACTTCCCGTAAACACCTGTAATGAGAAACCTCGCATAAACACATTAGTTTAGTTTTCATTTAACAAGAACAAAAATACTTAAATAATCTGGTAATTGCAATTTAAGCTATGTGATAACTTCCTCGTGGCAGAAAATACAACAGTTGAACTTTAACCATCAATCAGATGATATGCCCAATGACCTCCTACGTTGCTTGTAATTTATCTTCTTCTTTTTTTAACTGTCCTTCTAATAATAATTTTCTACCGATTCCTTTACAAGCTTAAAGAGATTTGGTTGCACAAATTATGTACAGTGGTAAATCCCTTCATCAATTCACTAAATGATATGAGAAATTTAATGGAGAATTATTCGATACCTTCCACCCTCTTTTGCGGACTCAAGGAACAATCTTATCAACATTTTTATTGTGGAAAACTGTCTCGCTCAAGTGTTGGAAATCATTCTCTTGGTTTTTCTTTGCATTGATTGGGTATCTTTGCTTATTTGAGACCTAGTATCATTACTTCTATACAAAATTATTCAACTGATTGTCCTTGATCTTCTCCTCTTCAACGTCAATGATCTGACAACTAAAATAAAATAGCACGATTTAAGACCATGAATTGTGATTTGCTCTTGTTTAGAATGGGGGAATCTTCAAAATGAATATATTGATAATGATCTCCTCCCTTTCTTCTAGCTAATTCTTGGAAGCTTATTTTCTGGAGGGAAATCCACATTAATATCACTGTGTTCTTCATTGTTAAGATCTATCTCGTATATGCCATTGATTGATTTATTATTTATATAAGCTTTGTATAGAATATTTTTTTATGTAAAGGGGTCAAAAACCTGTGGTTTCTCCATATTTGGACTTTCAACTTTTCAATAGAATACATTATAATCTTCGTATTTGTTATGGCTTTGTTAACTTGTTCTTAATGTTCTTCTCAATTGAAATTACAGGAAATTTGAGGTCTAAAATGGGCCTCCTAAGGAAAATAATAAAATAATAGTTATTAATTTTAGAGGAAGAATGAAAAAAACTACTTTTTTGTTCGTATTTTCGACATATGTCCCTGTGTTTTTACTCAAATTTAGAGCGAGAGAGCTCGTTGGATGTGGAATTTAATTCCGCATCCAACAAGTACCCACACTGCATACTTTTGACAGACCCCGCTACCCCAAAAACAAGAAATACCTGAAAAAATGTGATGATGACATCATAACCATGTTTTTTCAGTTATTTCTTGTTTTTGGGATAGCGAGGTCTGTCAAAAGTATGCAGTGTGGGTACTCATTAAATGCGGAATTAAATTCCACATCCAACGAGCTCTCCCGCTCGGAATTTGAGTAAAAACACAGGGAGATATGTCGAAAATACGAACAAAAAAAGTAGTTTTCTTTTCTGACAAATATGTCAATTCAACCATTATGGTTGACTCATTTGATTGAAATTCTATTGATTCTTGAATTCTAACTAACAAAATTTATTGTTGGCGCGTTTTCTCATAAGGCCCATTTTAGACTCCAAATTTCCTCTAATATTTGTTTCTTCAATGGTCATCATTAATTCATTTTTTACATTTATTTGTTCTTTCATGGAATGTGCCAAGATGATGCAGGTGCATTATCATCAACAGAAAGCAGGCTGAAAAGATTCAAGTGGTCATTGTAATATTTTGAAAGGTCATCGATACTATAGATGATTTTAATGTAAAGTATGGAAACAATTTTTCTTTTGGATCGGTATTACTCCATTTTATATAATATAATTTAAGTGGTTGAAAATTATATGTTGGTACTTGATATTATTTAGTATTGTAATTAATTATTATTGTGAATTTGCATGATTCACATATGTATTAGATGAGCATGATTCTTTTTTAGACATAATATGAATATTACTAAAATTTATGTTGATTAATATAACTTGACACCATTAAAATTACTAATAAATAGTGAACACATATGAATGATTAAATTGGCCTTTTATATTGGTTAACAATGAACACAAATACAATGACTACAAATGAAAAAAGAGATATGAATGATCACTACAAAAATGAGAGATAAGTGACCAAAAAAATGGCCAAAATTCGCATATAAATGACCAAATGGTGACCATTGGTGAAAAATTAGCAGTAATTTATTCTATGACAAAAAATGTGGTCATATTTAGCTTGGTAGTTTATAGCTTATTTTGTGGTCATATATTGGTCCTATATAGGGTCATTAATTTGGTCATATATTTGTTCATTAATTGTGACTAGTAAACACCAAATATACGATCAAATTCATAACCACATTAATGACCAAATATAGGACCACAAGATAAGTTATAAATGACCAAGTTAAATATGACCACTTTTTTCGTCGCGTAATCAATGATCGTTAATTAGCCACCATTGGTCGCCAAATCAAAAGTGGTCATTTATATGTGGATTTTGGTCATTTTTTGTCATTTATTTTTCATTTTGTACTAGTGGTAGATGAATTATCTAAAGCTACTCTCTGGGAATATGAGGGTCGAATTTCCTATCAAAAACTACAGGAATATGAAATAGTGGATTAGGGGCATATCCAAATCTTTCAATCATGACTTGGATTCATTGAGGCTCTATATATGAAATTTTAGTTTTTTGTTGGATTGTGGTTGATGCTTTCTTTATTGAAAATGCTTGGAGAAGATATTGGACATCAACATCATTTGGACATAGTATTTATAGTTTTTTCTTTTGTTGAATATACAACATACTATGCCACTAATATTTGTGGATCTTGTTAGGGTTTATATGATGGCAAGATGCATTTGTGATAGATTCAATATTCCAGTTGAATCACTTTTATATATATATATATATTATGTTGCGATGATTCAACACTTTCTGGATCATCTACTCTTTGAGATACTATGTTATTATTTCCAAATAGCTTACTGTTTTATTTTTCTAGATAGTAACTATTTAATTGTTAGTTGTTTTAGTACGGACTTCCCTGATAGGTTATCTTATCGTCGATATTTAACATGCGTGTCCTATTTATTGGATGGGCAGATATTTTGGTTCTATGTTTGTTGTTATATTGATACTATGTGGGGTTTCTTATAGTTAAGTGGTATGACCACACTATGAGAACATATACTATTGTTTGGCAATTGTGACATATACTTTATACTTAATACGGTGTTACTTTTTTCAATTGTGAAAAAAATATAAATTGTTAATTAAAATTGTAAAATATTTTATTCTTATATGTTAATATAAAATACTTTTTAATAATGTACTAATTGTAAAATATTGTATTCTTATAAGTCAATGTAAAATGTTTTTAAATAGTGTACTAATTTGAATGGTTTAGTATTTTAAATTTCCATGTAGAACTTTGGTATTTGTTTTTTTTTACTTTTTCCATTATATTTTTCCGAGATTTTGGATTTGTAAGTTCCTATGATAAATGGTTTGGCCTTTTTGTTCTTCGAGAATCACTCTTTTCTGTTAAGTACGAATGTTGGCATCGTGACATAAAACAAAGCAGATATTTTAGAGCTCTCGGGTTTGTTGACTTCTGTTTGTTCGAAAAATATTCAAGAGCTATAGATATTTGGGGATTCAAGAGCTATAGATATTTGGGGATTCTAAGATCATTCTTGACTAGGACAGGCGCCTTAAAAACTTTCAGGTATTTATTTTTGGGAACTGGAGTAATAAGATCAAAAGTTTATTCAACAGTTTCAGATTGCTTCATGTTTCCCATATTTATAGGGAGCTGAACTCATTAGCAGATGTGCTATCAAAAAAAGCTTCAATCAGTACTAAAGGTCTGTTATTATATGAGGAATTTTATGATTTCCACAAGATTAGCTTGGGTTCTATCTTGTTGTATTAATTACTAATATTTAGGCAAGGGATTGTCTATGTTTTTTTGGTGGGTTTGTATCATGTGCAGTATGTTACTGTCGATATATCATCTTAGCTAAGTTATCTTTTATTGTAAGAACCTTTGTGGATGGTATTCCAAGACTTGTATTTTTCTAATTTATATGCTCCATATGAACTAGACTATGGAACTGTGCTCAAAATTTTGTACAGACTTGTTAACTTTGATTTGTCTTAAATGTCAAGTTAAAGGTTTTTTTCATGTCAAATAAAATGGTTTGGTTAAATCAATAAAAAAAGAATTTAATTAATTATATATATATAACATAAACAAATAGATTAATTATACTATATTAATATATTATTAAAATAATTTTAGAAATCAATTATTTTTCTCTTTTATTATTAAAAGAGAATGAATTGTGTTTATAAATTGAACATATTTCAACACAGAGAAGTGACACTTTATTAATTATTATTATTCAATTTTAGTATAAGCTATTTATTAATATAAGTCAATAGTATAAGTCAAATATGAATTAAATTTATTACGGGTTGGGTTTAGATTTTTACTTACTCATATATGTAAAGAGAGGGGGTACTATATCAACACACCAAAGTAAAAGAAATACACAATATATTATTTGTCTCTCCTCAATTGAGAGCATGACTACAATCAATATGTAATTGAGAGCATGACTACAATCAATATGTAGATTGTACGCTCACCTTGTAAAAAGCAATGGGTTTCACATTTGGCTCAACAAGAAATTTATTAAATAAATAAATATTTTTTTGTACTTTACAATTTCAAGTTGCTCTAGTTAATACACAATTTAATAAATTATGAACGTTTATAATAACAAATGTTTTTATTTTAGAAACATAGTTCTATATACTATCGATTTAATGTTAAGAACAGTTAAGTTGAGGTTCATCTTAAAAATTTAGTAAAATCTACTACTTCTAAAAACACTATCAATCTTTAGATACACTATTTTATAGCTTGATGGTAGTCCATTCATCAACAAATGAAATTGGGAAAATAACATCCTATGAAAACTATGAAGGCATGCTTGTCCAAAGCACAACTTCAATAATTTTATATTCATTAAGTAGTGACACAATAATAACTACTATACTATATTGTAAAAAATAACTCAATAACTATTAGATTGATACATTTCTAAGAGACAAATATACACAATTTTGCTATTAATTTCACTTGTTTTTTTCTTTTTTATAATTCTAGTTAATAATAATATTAATTTAATAGAATACTTTAGTCCACTAAAATTTAAACATATATTAATATATTTTATTAAATAATTCCATTTAAATAAAATATTTCAATGAATATTATGAATTTCAAAGATATTCAATCTTATTGTACTAATTAATTAAAAATAACTCGAAATATAGTCTCTTAGCTGGGACTAATAAAGCAAAGAATATTTTGTAACTTTAATCCTATTAAAGACTAAAGTATACCTTAAAAAAGGATGTGGAAAGAAGTTGCATTCAATTTTTTGTACTAAAATAAAATAAGGCAATGTGGCATGCTATGCACCGTGCATGTGTTTTTTAATTTTTACCATGAGAACAACAACCTCCCAAGGGTATATCCAACATCCATGTTATACCAATAACTTGTGACTCGGCAGGGGCCAAGACATCCCGAAGCCCACCTAGGTGAGCCTCTATCTTGTGTTATGCTGATGATTATGTAAATATGATCGATTATCTATATTTATAGGTGTTAAAGTTACAAGAGAAACAGTAAAAGAGGGAACACACAAGTGGGAATATTGATTTCCTTCTCAAATTATAAAGAAGTAGCATATATAGGACTACATAACAGGAAAACCATGGGCAAATACCATCGGTCAAACAATACTATGGGTCATTAATCAAGATAAGGGGACCAACTCAACTACTCAACTAACGGTCTAATTAATGTACTTTTGATCGGTGAGATTACATTTCTTAACACACCCCCTTAATATCATTTGGGATAGCACGACCAATCCCTATGTGTTGTCTCTAAAACTCAAATGCATGTGTTTCCAATGGTTTGGTGAACGGGTCAGCCAATTTCTCCTTAGATCCACAAAACAGTAATGTAATATCTCCATTATTGACTAACTCACGAATGAAATGATAGCAACTGTCAATATGGTTTTTTTCTATGAAAGAAATTATGCTTGGACAATTTTATTGCATAACTATTGTCACAAAAGATAGGAGTTGGATCCTTTTATGTGTGTCACGTATCTTTTAAAAGTCTTCTTATCCAAACTGCATGGAAAGTTGTTGTGGTGGCTGCTACATATTCTGCTTCTGCAAATGATATGCTGACAATGGGTTGTTTATGAGACTCCCAAGAGATCAGATTTGTACCCAAATGAATAGCATAACCATATGTGATTTTGCTATCATCAATACTTACTACAAAATCACTGTCAGTGTACCCTGTGAGAGTATTGTTTGGTGAATGAGTGCACCAAAGGTTATATCCAACTATGCCTGCAACATATCTCGTAATTCTTTTTCCAACATTTCAGTGAGAGTCTTTGGAAGAATCCATAAATATGAAAATAAGACTTACATCATACATCAAATCGAGTCTAGTTGCAATCAAGTACATTAAATTTCCTACCATTATTTTATAGAGAGTAGAATTTATTGTTGGTCCATCATCATTCTTTGTTAACTTGGTTCCTATAGCAATGGGGGTTAATGTTGGTTTACCTTTATCCATTTCGAATCTCTGTAAAATATCAGTAGCATACTTATGATGACAAATGAAAATACCTTGATCAGTTTGAGTAACTTCAAGACCAAGGAAGTACTTCATCAGACCTAGTTCAGTCATTTCAAATTACTTTTTCATGGCCATCTTGAATTCTTCAAGCATCAAATTACCAGTGTAAATAATATCATCAACATAAATACATACAATTAACATTTTACCTTGCTTATTTGTTTTTACATACAAAGTGGGCTCATTGCTACTTCTGTTGAACCCGTTGTTGATGAGATAGGAATCAATCCTACTGTACCAAGCTTGTGGAACTTGTTTTAGACCATACAAGGCCTTTTTCAAGTTAAAAACTTTGTGTTCATAACCTTTGACAATATATCTAGGTGGCAAGTGTACATAGACTTCTTATTCAAGAATACCGTTGAGAAAGGAAAATTTCACCTCCATTTGATAAATACGCCACTCATTTTGTGTTGCAGTGGAAAGTACAACTCTGATGGTATCCATCCTTTCTATAGGAGAAAAGGTTTCATCATAATATACACCATAATGTTATGCATATACTTTGGCAACCAACCTTGCCTTGTGATTTTCAAGCTCTATGTTTTCATTCAGTTTGGTCTTATAAACCCATTTGACTCCAACACTGGTTTTGTCTATATACATATCAACAAGATCCCAAGTCTGATTCTTCTCAATAGGAACAATCTCTTCATTCATTACTTGTAGCCACTGTGCATCATTTACTGTGTGATCAAAATTTGTGGGCTAATAGGAAAACATAGCACACTGAAGTTTCTCATCAATAACATGAATCTAGTCATATAACTCCCTCAAACTTATGGTTTTCTGGTTCTAATATGGATTGTCTACTGGTGTTTCTTCTTCTTGTTGTAATTCCAATCTTGGAAGTATGATAGGTAAATCTGACAGATATGAACTTTCTTGTTGTTGTATGTCTGAAGGATCACTCTAGCATTTGTCTTCAAGGAACTTCACATCTCTTCTCACCACAATAATTTTGGTGATAGGATTATACAACTTTTAATCCTTGTGTTGTTCACTGTAACAAGTGAAAATGCATCGCTTACTCTTCTTATCCATATTTCTTCTAAGTTCATCAGGTACATGAGCAAATGCAATAGAACAAAAAACTCTTAGATGTGCAACACTAGTCTTAGTGCCACTCCATGTTTCTTCAGGAATCTTGTCTTGGACACTCACCGTGGGTGATATATTGAGAAAGTAGACTAAGCATGTAATAGCTTCATCCCAACACTCATCTAATAGCTTCTTGTGTTGCAGCATGCTACAGGACATATTCCTGATGATCTGGTTCTTCCGTTCAGCAACTCCATTCTGTTGTGGAGTGTATCTGGTGGTGAACTATCTCTAGATGCCATTATACTTGCATAAATTTGTGAAATCATGTGATTCATATTCACCTCCACCATCTTACCTGACCACTTTAATGAACTTGCCAGACTGCTTCTCAATTAGGGCCTTGAATTCTTCGAACCTAGAGAAGGTATCTGGTTTGTTCTTGAGGAAATAAACCCATATTTTCCTTCTAAAATCATTAATAAATGTAAGAAAATAAAAGCTACCTCCTATGGATTGGGTTTGCATGGGTCCACAGACTTCCATCTAAACTATCTCAAGATGTTCTTTGTCTCAAGATGTGGAAGTGGGGAAGTTGTCAATTTGATGATTCCCAATGATACAATCCTCACGTGAGTTGGATTGTTCATGTATAACTGGTAATCCCTTGACCATGGATTGATTGTGCAGGAGATTGAATATTGAAGGGAATATGACCGAATCTACAGTGCCATAACCATGTTTCATTTAAACTAGAAACAGTATGGGCTACAAACTATGAAAGGTTGGCACTGCAAACACTAATAGGAAATATTATGTTCTTGGTCAATTCAACTTTATCTATGATTCTCCCACTCAGGGGTTTATCATAAATGGCATAGTATGTATCATAAAATCGAAGATCATACTAGTTCTAAAGTAATTGACCTATACTAATCATATTGACATTCATATGTCACTACATAGAAAACCTCATGAATAAATTTCTTTTCATTTTACTTTGTAAATACAAGAACAATACCTTTTCCTTTTGCTGGAACCAGAAAGTCATCTCCTAGCTTGATATTTGTGACAACAAAAGAATCCAAACTAGAGAAAAGTGACTTTTTACCTGTCATGTGATTGTTGCAATCGCTATCTAGTATCCATAAATGTGAGTTTTAGTGTTCTTCATTTGCTTGATAGGAGAGGAACATAACCTCTGAAGAGCCTTCTTCTTCTTTAGATACATTTTCTATGCCATTGTTCTAGTTTTCTTACTTCTTTGTGCATTCACGTTCAAATTGGCCATACTTCTTGTAGTAGTTACACTGACTATTGGACTTATCGGTCCATCTCTTACCTCTCCCCCTTTGACCTTCAGGGTTTTGAGAGTTCTCTGAGTGATATGAATGTTCACAACTGGTTATGTACTATGTGTGAGGATACCGTCAGCCTATTCTTCCTCTACCTCATCCTCCTCTACCTCGACCTCTACTAAGGGAAGCTTAGGTGTTGAAAGCATTGGTCAATGACTCTTCTTCTTGATTGAGTCGAGCTTCATGAAATAGAAGGGATCTTGTCAATTTTTCAAGGTTAAACTGAGACAGATATTTAGATTCTTCTATGGCAGTCACTACCATAGAAAATTTCTTGGTGAGACACCTTAAAATATTATGAACAAGTACCTTATGTTCTAGAGGTTCGCCATAGGTTTCAAATTGGGTTACAATGCCTGAAACCCTAGTCATAAACTGATCTACAGTTTTTGTTTCCTTCATTTTCAAACTTTCAAACTGAAGTTGAAGGGTTTGCAGTCTTAATATTTTTACTCGCTTTGTTCCCTTGTAAGTGGATGCAAGAAGATTCCAAGCTTGATGTGTGTTGGTAGCTCCTAAAAACCACAGGAAAAATGGACTACTCAATGCAGCTTTGGATCAACCATTTGGCTGTGAGATCTTGTTCTTGGAGAGCTTATATGGTATTCTTCTGGTCAATATTAATTGCATCCAGATCATTTGTATTAGGTTCTTTGAACTCACTTTCAACCACATCCCAACATTTGTTGAGCTGGAGAAACATATTCATATTGATAGACAAAAACTCATAGTTCGTACTGTTAAAATATTGTAACTTTGGAGGATATTCTAGTTGTGCTTATTGTATTCATCCTTAAAAATTGTCACTGATATAATTGGTCATGTAAGATTCATTAAAAGAATCAATGTAAAACTCTGGATGTAAGTCGGGACAATAGTACCCTTGAGTCATTATAATAAATATTATTATGGTGTCATACTAGTCAAGTCGACCCAGTTAGGTTTTAGTACAAGTCAAGAGTCAAATATAAATAGGGAAGGGGCTCCTTCATTTGTAGTCACTTCACTCAAGCCAGTTTGCAAGAGAAAGAAGTAGCAGTGCACCATAAAGGAAGAGAGCATTAGTTGTCTTGGGGTTTTACTTTATTTTGGTTGAGTTCTATACTGAGGAAGTTTTGTTGGGTTTTCTCCCCCACGAGGCACTAGTTGAAAATGAGAAATTAGTGACCAAACAAATGACCAAAATCTGCATATCAATGGCCACTTTTGGTTTGGAGATCACTGGTGGCTAATTTATGGTCTTTTATTATTCTACCAAAATTGGTCATTTTTATTTTGGTCATTTATAGCTTGTCAGTTGGTCATTAATTTGGTCATATATTTGGTAATTAATTTGGTCATATATTTGAATCAATGACCAAATATAAGACCACATTTATGACCAAATTAATGATCACATGGCAAACTAGAATATGACTAAATTTGGTCGCGTAATAAAAGACCGTAAATTAGCCACCAAAACTACTTTTTGGTCATTGATATGCGAATTTTGGTCATTTTTTGGTCATTTATATCTCATTGTTTGGTCATGTATCTCTCAATTTTGGTCATTTTATATATGAATTTTGGTCATTAATCTCATTTATTGGTCACTAATTTAGTCATTTTTAGTCGTTTTATGTGTGGTTATTATATTTTAGTAGTTTTAATGGTGTCCATTATTAATCAATATAAATTTTTAATATGATATTATGTTTAAATTAAAAAAAATCATACATTATTTATCATCATCTAATACACATGTGAATTATGCAATGTCACATTAATTAGTTAATTACAACACTTATAAATAATATAAAGTACAACCATATAAGTTTTAAACCGCACTAATTATATTATATGAAATGTCAAGTATTACAATAAATATGATTTTTCCCACAAACTATCTCCATATAACTTTACATGAAAATCATCTAGTACGTTGTTGACTTTTAAAAATATTACAATGGCTAAACCATCCCACTTGCACTTGGATGCTAAGTCGTACATAGATCCCACGACAGCTTCCAAACCATAATTAGAAGCTTGAAACCCTCAACAACAGGCTCTTCATACTCAATGGAAAATCCTCAGTAGCCAGCTCTTCATACTCAATGGCCAACTTTATGAGCTTTCTATCTGTGCACATGCTTCTGTATCTGCATTGCACGTGCTTTTGAGTTTTTAGAGCTTTCTGAGCTTTATATTTGCGCATGTGCATTTGTATCTGCACTGCAGTAGCCTCCCTCCTCATGTTGTTATAAATCTTGGGAGTAAGGTTACCTACAAACAACACATGTTAAGCAATAAATTTTGTTGCTCGCTAAAAAGAGAAAACAAATAACTGAAAAAATGTATATAGTAATTTCATAAGATTTAACATGGAAAAAGGAAACAATTCCAACAAACAGCAGGTGTACTCAAAATGCATAAACATTTAGAACCAGAAGACTTACAAATACATGAACATGAAATACCTCTTCATAAGGCCTGAAGATCAATGGCAGCATTGCGCAAAGCAAGAAATTCTTTCCTAGCAATATATGAACGTACTTTGCACTAAATAATTTTTGCTGAAATTCCCAATACCTCAGTTCTTCTAACATATAATTCAGCCATTTGACCTGCTCTGAGGAAAACGCCTAAAATAACACCAACCTGTGAAATTACGCCATTTTGTCCAAAAAATGAAGAAAAATACATTGAAAGGTGGTCTACATGCAAAAAAGGAAGCAAAAAGATATGCTAATCACAAGTTTTTTGTAGTGTTCTACCTCTCTGTACTTTTATTCTTTTTATTCTTTTAGTTATAGCTTAGATATATATTTTCTCGAAAGATGCACATAGCACATGTTGAGTTGACTCAGTCTCATTGACCGTTATTTTTATCATTGAAGAACACTAATGCAATTTCTCAAATGATTGTATAGACTAATAAAAAAGAGATGACATGTTTTGCAAAATGATGAACTCTTTAATACTGATATTTGTGAATATCAAATAATTTACAATGTATTTTTTTGGAAATTCTACTTACAACTGTACTTCAGTTAAGTGGCCGACTATGGGGGGGATTTTCATGCTCTGAATTGCTATATCCTTGCATCTTGGACCTTGTGGAACAAGGAGCAAAACTAACTGATGTATTTATTGCACCACTTGAATTCAACTTCAAAATCAAAGACTCCTCAAAGTTTCCAAGCTTTCCAACTTGGTTCATGCTTTGTAAACCTGCAAAGTCATTCATTAACTTCAAATTTTCATCTTTTCCATTTGGTGGCTTAATCATCTTAAGTTGTTTCTTTTTATAATAGGGGCCATGATTTTCTACACTATCCATAGCTTCTAGAAATCCCTTGCTCATCTCTTCTGCTGCCCATGTTGTTGAATGCGCTACTTGTTTCATTTGGGAAACTAATTTCCTTTTTCACCCTAATTCTTGACATTTTTTGCTTCCAAGAGATAGATTTCCTTCATCATTGATTAGTTGTTTCCCACCAAAACCTGCCATTGGAGGGGCCTGAAGGATAGGCATGTAACTTCTTAGGGCCTCCAATTGGCTGCCATTAGACGTAGAGTAAGAAAACTGGCTTATGGTGCAAGCCATAATCTTAAACTTCTCTCCAGATGCACTTCCCTGCAATGGATCTTCACACTAAAAAGGTTGCCTAGTGTTAGGTGACACTTTATTGACTGTCATAGGAACAATATGTTGTATGTTTTGGATGATTGTAGAGAAATTGTTGAATTAACAGAGCTGAAATCCCGAGGAATACTTGGCACGGGAATATGATGGTATACATTTGGTTGTTGGATTGCGACAGTTTTAGAAAAAGACATCAGGCATACCCCCAGTAGAAAAGGCCCCAGGAACATCAATGGAATCTGGCTTCAAAACTGACTGTGGGCCTCTCCTAGGCTTACCCAGAAAGAGAGAGGTTGAGTTGAATTTACTACATTCTGCATCATCCTGCTGAAAACCTTCTTTGTATGCAGAACCTAGACCCACTGCTAGTCAAAGAGAGTGTGGAGAATTAGTAGAGTACGGAATCTCATAACGTACATGCTTTGGTTTTGCAAGGTAACACATAGGCATTGAAGGACCATCTTGTGTAGACTCACTACCCTTAGATTTAGCATAAGTGCTAGCCTGTGGGCATCAGAGAGAAAACAAAATCAGTACTCCTTCAAATAGACAACGATGAAGAAATTTTAGTATTTTAATAAATAAAACAATCTCTTTATTTACATAGGATCTTATTTGCATTGTGAATATACATTGTATGGAAGTACAACTAGTCAGATTGTTTTAATCTTGGATTACGCCACAAACAACTTTTCTTACTTTGCATTGAATGGCATCCAATTGCAGGCCCTAAATGTTGTGTACCAAATCCTTAAAATAACATAATAAACCAAAGTACACACAATTTACACAAGAAATGAGCATGTAGAACAACTGCAAAATAGATGGAAGAGATAAGTTTGAATATGAATAACTCCTAATAGATTAGGAGAACCTCCTCCAAATATCCCCAATACCTTGATATATCCCAATCCTACATCCCCTCCCTACTAAAGACTACATTGACCTCTACACATATTATATACATATAATCACTCATTTCACATGTGGGAGTCCATAATGTAGAACTTTATTGCATGTACATTTAACACTCAATGCTTCTATATTCAATGCCATATATAAACCCCATAGCTTATAGGGTCATAACCCTAAACTACATGCTTGTACTTCAGGTGTCTTTGCTAGAAGGTGTTAGTGTGCAATAGCTACTGAGCTATCGATGCAATCTATCTCTTGGAAACTAAAATAGTCCAGACCTTGGGAGAAAAATGAAACTAGTTTCACAAAATAATTTAGCAGTACATTCAGCAGCAGGGGCAGTTGAAGAGCCAATAGCAGGGACTATCATAAAAGGCAACAAGTTAATCTGATATGTTTACAAATGACAAGGTTGAAAATTTGAAGCCAGTGAATGTTTTTGAAAATCTACAAAGTATGAACGAAGCTGGAAAGCTCAAACACTTTGCATTGCATGTGACACTAAAAATGAATTTGAATGGCACAATAATTTCATTGGTTAGTTCCAGAATATTGGTTACAATGGAATTTGAATGGTGCAATAATTTCATTGGTTAGTTACGAAATATTGGTTACAATGGCATTGGCTACAAAAGAAGTGTGGTTCTGTCAAACCAACAAAGAACAATGGTAGAATAGTAGGAGCTCAAGTCCATCTGATTACCAAGTGTAAAACAATTAACTACAACATTGGATCCACATGTAAGGAAATTATGTAAGTTATGTATAGTTGGAACACCAGAAATGGGGTTTGTGATTTAATAAAATTATTCCTTTTTTAGCCAAAGCAGTGTCGATCTAAAATATATCTAAAAACTGAAAAGAACATTAATTCTTACATACTAATGTACAAGGTGATAGTAAACAGATTAAACAAGATTATGAAAAATTTGATCACATGGATGCAGACCTTCGATGGTAATATCACTGCCCAAGAGACCATCCCCTCCTTTTAAACAGAAAAAAAGAGAGGTATTCTAATTAAACTATACATGTCCAAAACATATTATTGATTGAACTGGATCTTCCTGCAGAAAAGGCTAGAACTCTTTGGGTTCAGTTAAGATTGGAGAGAATGGTTCCAAGCGTGTTACTTGAGTGTCTTATTTTTTCCTGGTAAAGGGACTACCAACTAATAGTTCCTCTCCTTAAATAGATTTTTGCAATGGGGATCTCATGCCCCTTTAACTCTTTATCATTCTAGTTGAATATCAGTTAATTGATAAAGTAGTCAAAAGAAATTTAGGAATGAAAGGAGCCGAAATATCAGAGACAAGAGATAAAGCATCCAACTTACTATTTGTTCATGGTAGACCCTTTTATCAAGTTAGAATAATTAAAGCTAGAAAATATGCTGGGAATTCATCTAAAGGTTTCAAGAGAGAAAATTGGAACAAAAATCCACGATTTTATATTCAATGTCCTTCAAACTCAAGCAAATATTAGTAGAATACTAAATTGTGAAAGAGTCTCTCTCCTTGTATAATATTTGGCAGTTCCTTTAATTGACAGTCCAGAAAAACTTTTGAAATGGGAGGATAACACTACAAAGATCGCAATCATACACGACAATTCAATGTTCAAAAAATTGTCCCTATAATGTAGGATCATTCACAGCATAAATATTTAATGCCACTGATCCATCTTAACTTAGCTTGTTAGGATCAAGCAAGAACTCTACTTTTGCTTCCAGATTTTCTTGAATATAATAAATTTAGAAAACAAAAATCAAATCATATTTTACGTCCCCACCCAACACGCAAAAAGGAAGAAGAAGAAATAAAGAAACAAAGGAAGAATAGCCCAACCAAATTATTAACAAATGAATAAAAAGTGTTAGGGAAACAAATCAAATTTTCACAAATGAATTTAAATTTTCACAAAGAAGTTGATCATAATCCTTTAAACAATGATTTTACAGAATACATCCATCAATCTCTTCTCAGAATTTTGAAGTATACCTAGACATACAGGACACTTTGTGCTTGGAGCCTAGATTTAAAGAAATAGAAGTACTTATGACCATGTTTGTATGGACGACCATATCTAGGATGGTTAAAAATATTGTGATGCGCTCTCTCAGTTTCTATCTTGTCTCACAAGTATGTAGTACACATTCAGTTAAGGCTTCTTGTTTCTCAACAAAATCCTTCACCTCCTTCGCATCAGGGTCTTCAATCCTGGCAAAAAAAATAATTGATATTTATCAGAACCTCAAATAATACGAGGTTTCTCATCATCTTCCATTCTTCAAAAGGAAAATATTTAATCTGTAGCAATCTCTAATCTTCCATTGTAAAAAATTGTATTGGTTTACCAAAAGAGCATTGGTTCGTAGTTTGCCAGGTTGTGGTTCTATGTTACCAGAAACAAAGAAACCGATTGAGAAACATAAATTGAGAAATGGAGTCTAGAGGTTTCATATATAAGAAATGAAGAGACAGAAAAAATAACAACATAGATATAAGAGGTAACATACCTTTCATATTAGTACATAAATATGCACATTAAAAAAAATTGATGAACAAGAAAAACAGTATTTGAAAGCCATTCAACATCTAGTAGTTGAGGCAAACATTTAAAATCTAAAAGATCTAGAAATTTTTTGTGTTATAGACATCAAGGTCAAGTCTCAGCACAAGTATGAGAGAAGTATATATTTTCAATTAAGGTAATGAGTGATGTGAGAAATTTTAGAAGCGCTCCATCAATCGTAGCATCCAAAGCACACTAAAAAGATTTTCAAAGCTTATGGTTATGGTAGTAAGGTGAACAGTCATATCAACCTAATAAACCAACAATAAATCCTTAAGTCAACTTGTATCTTAACATGGGAACCCGTAGCATGACTTGAAGAAATTCAGGCTCATAGAAATCACAGTCCAAGGTACATTTCTGTAGCCACAGATTGAGTAGGAGAGGATACACTACAGGTCATGAGTTCGTTTCTTGTTGGAATTTTCTTTGGTCTGGAATAAGGATGTGATTAGCCATATATGAAATATAGGCCCTTTTTATGAGGAATCTCTTCCCATATTGAGTCATCTGACTGATGAAAGGGCTACACATATGGGGTTCCATCATGTATCAAAGTTGATAAAGAACCCTTTTGAGTCTCCACACATACACTAATAACTAGTATGGATTGCATAGTAAACCAAACATCTAAAGAAAAATCATAAAAGGATAGTAGAACCTCAAAGCAAATGTCTTAGAGAAAGTAGACGATTCTCATCAAGATGAGCAATTGTTTAATTGCAAGAGCAGAAATCAGTGTACAACAACGGAACTACTATATACTAGATTCTATAACTGTTGAATTTTTAATGGTTATACCAGATATTAAAACATTTAGCATCATAACAGCATAACCATAAGCCAAAATATCACTGAAAGATAGACAAGCACAACCATACAAAAAAAAACACAAAGATGTATCCTGGGAAAACCCTAAAGGGAAAAACCTAGCAAAAGCTTCCTCAATATAGATGCCCCAAAAAGATAAAAGGTAAAACCCAAAAGACTGATCCTCCTCCTTCTCCAGCTACTTCTCTCTCCTTCACTAATGCGCTACACAAGTGAGTGTGTGTGTTCCAAATGAGGAGCACCACACCTCTATTTATATTCATCCATTCACTTTAATAATTAATTCTAACATGTAGGCTCGAGTTAAACATGTAGGCTCAAGTAACCACAACTGGGGTGCTAATGACCCACCTTTACAATTTGAGGGGACTACCTCATGACTCTTATTAGTTCTTCCGATTAGAAGCATTAGAGTATAAAGAAATACAATTGGTGCTCCCGGTAGGACCATCGGGGACCACAAAAAGTACATATAGAATATTCTTCAAAGTTACAATATTTCAACACTCCCCCTTAACGAGAAGGGTATTCTACAACAACATCAACAACAACAATAGTAGGAGAGAGATAGAGGACATCATCAACATCACTAGGGTAACACATCTATAAATCATTGGAACCTCTTCAACATCATGTAGTCTTCATCTTCAGTCTTCAGCAACAGCAACACTTTGACTGCTTTGATTAATAACATCATCAACAGCACTTTGACCTTTCGATCAGCAACATCTTCAGCACTTTGACCTTTCGATCAACAACAACATCTTCAGCACTTTGACCTTTCGATCAGCAACAACATCTTCAGCACTTTGACCTTTCGATCAGCAACAACATCTTTAGGTCTTTTACCTTTCGATCAACAACATATGATCATCATCATATTTTGATCTTTCAATCAGCAATATCATCATCATACTTCAAACTTTCGAGCAATACATCATCATCATCACACTCTGATATTTCGATCAGTACGGCATCATCATCACACTCTGATCTTTCGATCAGTAACATCATCATCATTAGCAACAACCTGCAATCCACAGCTCAAAGACAAAAAATTCTTTGGATCACTTTTGGACTTAAAGTCCACGGATGATGCAATCCCACCACATTCTCGACAACTGAAGTCACCGGATTGATTACGGGATAATCAATCCCTATCACTTTAGGACTAAGTCCAAGGATGATGCAATCCTATCACATTCCCGACAACCGAAGTCATCGGATTGATTATGGGAGAATCGGTCCCTATCACTTTAGGACTAATTCCAAGGATGATGCAATCCTACCACATTCTCTACAACCGAAGTCACCGGATTGATTATGGGAGAATCGGTCCCTATCACTTTAGGATTATGTCCAAGGATGATGCAATCCTACCACATTCTCAACAACCGAAGTCACCGGATTGATTACGGGAGAATCATTCCCTGTCACTTTAGGACTATGTCCAAGGATGATGCAATCCTACCACATTCACGGGGACCAAAGTCTCCAGATACATTTTGAACAGAAGTTCAAGGATGATGCAATCCTTCCACATTCACGAGGACCAAAGTCTCCGGATGCATTTTGAACTGAAGTTTAGGGATGATGCAATCCCTCTTCATTCTTGAGGATCGAGGTCACCGGATGCATTATGGATAGATGTCCTAGGATGATACAATCCCTCTTCATTCTCGAGGACTGAGGTAACCTGATCACTTTAGGGAAATTTCCCAAGGATGATACAATCCCACTACTACATCACTGCTCCCTCTTTCGAGGAAGGTCTTTCCGAACAACACCAACCTTGTCTCAAAAATTTTCGAACTTTACTCGAGACAGAGGCTTCATCAGCACATCATCGTCTAAACCATCGTCATCTACATCTTTAGTATGTGAATACTGAACTATCACCATTTGTATCTCCAGTATGTGAATACTAAAAGGATCATCACCTATATCTTTAGTATGGGAATACTGAAACATCATCATCTCTATATTTAGTATAGAAATATTGAATCGCCATCATCTACATCTACAGTATGTAAATACTGAAACATCATCATCTGCATCTTATCTCGTATGTAAAAATATTGGATTTCTATGTGTTACGACGGAACATAGGGTTCTCTATCGTCACAAATCTGGTTATCACATATAATCATTATAGTATCCATCTTAAGGTCAAAGAGACCTAATATCAGCTTCTGAAGCCATATGGCTTCACAACTTAGTAGAGCAATCTGCTATGTATTTTGCTTTAGCCGTGCTCAGAGAAACAATGAACTGTTTCCTACTAAACCATGAACTCATAGCAGACCTTAAACAAAAGCATCTACCTGATGTGATTTTCCTATCTGAGATACTTCTAGCCCAATCTGTAGTCATGGTTTCCATCATAGTATAGACCAAAGTCTATAGTCCCTTTTAGATATCTCATCACATGTTTTCCGGCTATCAGGTGAACTCATTTAGGTTGAACTAGATATTGACTCAAGGTGTTCACAGCAAAACAAATGTCTGGTCTGGTATTTGTTAAGTACATCAATGACCCAATAATCTGTCTATATTGAGTCACATCCACTAACTTTGATGATTCATCGACTAATAACTTCAGGTTGGAATCCATGGGTGTGGCCATGGCTTTTCATTCAAACATATCAAATCTTTTCAAAACTTGCAATGCATACTTTCCCTAATTGAGAAAGATTCCTTCATAGTTCCAGACCTAGGAAATAAAGTATTAGACCAAGGTCTAAATTCTTCAGCGAACTTCTTCTTGCATTCTACAATCTGTTTCTCATTCCCTGTCAGAAATAGATCATCCACATATAGTAATAGTATGATAGGTTCATCTTCTACATCCTTGTATTAAAGGTTAGGATCGACTTTACTCTTGGCAAAGCCCATGCCCGTCAGCAAACTATCTATTCTTCCATACCAAGTTCTGGGAGCTTGCTTCAGGCCATAGAGGGCCTTCTTCAAATTGCATACATGAGTCCATCTGTCTTCAACTTCAAATCCTCATGATTATTCGATGTAAAACTCTTCCTCAATCATACCATTAAGGAAGGCTTGTCTTTACTTCATCATGGAAGAAACTACCATGATAGTTCTGAAGGAAGTGTACCTTGCTTCCTGAAGTAAGTGTGTCTTCATAATTAATTCCCTCTTTTTGATAGAAACCTCTAGCCACAAGTCTTTCCTTACTTCTATCAGCAACATATTTTATCTTGCAAATCCATTTGGAAGATACCACATTCTTTCTTTCTGGTTTGAGTACTATATCCTAAACATCATTCTAGTATTCCTTCATCATAACATCTTCTATGAGTTCGTCTTGTGAGGTCATCAACATATCCTAGTCTTCTGCATTCAACCTTGAAGGTTGGAACCCACTTTACTCTTGGTAAAGTCTCGATCCATCAGGAAGCTATCCATCATTTCGTATCATGTCGAACTCAAATATCTTCTGTAGTCACTCCCCCTGAAATGGAGTATCATCTTCCCTCTTCATTCTGTACAGGTGGTTCTATTCTTGATAGATACTTCTAGTGGGTTTGGTCAATAGAGTATGTCATGTCATAGTTTATTCTCTTTGAGGTAAACCACGAACCTTGCTTTGTACACTTGTTCTAGTGGATCCATATGGAATATACTACAGACTTCCTTCAGGTCTCGAAACCATATCGTAGACATAATTCCCCATGATTGACTGTTACTCTTTGATCATAACTTCTTTCATATTCAGAAAGGTTAGCATGAATGATGTCACCCAACTGTGTTACACAACTAGAGTATGTCCAAGGCCTCTTACTTTGGTTTGGAAGTCTTGCCATTCTTTTCTTCATCTTGAGTTATCTCTCGTACCCATGGTGGTCTTCATCCTTCGAGGTGGATATACCACTCTCTGAAGCTCTTTCTTCTATCATGATGTCTCTGACCCTGGGAGCTTCAGATTTATTGGAGTGAATCTTGAAATGTCATCACTTGTTCTTTGGAACAAGTCTCATCCTTATTTTATTGTAGGAGGTTGTACAGGACCTTTCCTACAATTCAAATACACCAGTAGCATGGTTAGAACCATTTCATAGAACATATACATAACGCGAAATTCTTATGCATCATGCAACTATTTACCCAATACAACATTCATCCATATCTCACGGAAACTTTCTAGATGACATCATTAATATTGTGTGCTAATCCAATATGTCAGCAAGGAGGTTTCATTCTAGATAAGTAGCAATGGAGAGGTGTATAGCACCATGAGCTACTTACTCATCACATGCATACTGTTATTAATGCAAACATTCCATCATGCATAACACATCAACTGAATACAAAACAATATCATGAAATGACAATTGAATACTTATCTTTTATTTGTTTCATGGGTAGACTCCTTCTTGATCATTCTACTTCATCATCTTCTTCATTCATGAAATCATCATTTCTTATCCAAATTATAAAATGGACAAGAGGTTCTTCAAGAATTGAGTTCTTCATATTCCTCATCGCTTGAGGGATCTTCTTTGAATGGTGAGAGCTTTGATCTTCAATTGCTCCCATCTTCTTCTTCTCTTCTTATGAGTCGAGCTTCTTCTTCTTCCCAGAGTCAGCTGAAAGTAATCACTTCCTTCTGGCACACATTCCTCACATGAATGAATCCCATGATCCTGGGAATCCATTCAAGGTGGCTATCACCACTTTTACATTCTTCACTTCTTCTTTTACCTATTCAATTTCTTTCTTAAGTTCATCTTTCAATGTATGTTCTTTCCTTCAAATAGATTGGTCAAGGAATCAAACATCTCTTTCGGTGTCTTTAGGGAAGACACTTGTGGAACAAGTTGATCCATGACTGAATCAACAATGATCTTCTTGGCCTTGACCAAGTTCTTCTAGTGTAAGGCTTTGAGCCTCATCTCCTTCTGGAACTGGAACCTCTCTACTCATGTAGGTGTCTAATTCATTTTATTCAGAGAGATAAAATACTTCAATGCTTGGAATTTTTCAACTTCACCAAGCTTATCATCAAGCTAATGAGAACCTCAAATGGAAATAGCAAAAGATTATATCTTACCGATTTGAGGTGTCCGTCATGGCTCCGGAGCTAGCTGATCTACGGCTTGTTAGAGAAACCCTAATTTTCAAAACTTGAATTTCACTCAGATATGAATGGATAGAAATATATATCTCTTCAAGTTGAGTTGTCCAATTTACTCCTTTTCTGAAAACAGTGGAGGGAAGCTCTCGAAACAGGAAGCCCTAGTTTTTCAATTTCTCTTGCAGAAATTCCTGATACTGTTTCTGTACTATCTCCAAAATAATTTCTCCTCTATGTCTAAAACTTTGTACTAAGGTAGCCTCGCATGTCCCTATTCCAACACCATAGGTTTCATCAGAATTGGTTTCACCAATTGGGACTTATTATCATTTTCCCAAGGTGACATATTACAGGACTTTTCATAACAGCAAAGTTGTACGGACTACCACGTGTCATGGTTTCATCTTCTGGGATTGAACCTCGAACCACAGAAAGTACATCCTGCACCCTTTTTGGAATATCTTTAGAAATTTCATTTGGACCTTTGTAGCCCAATATATATCAATTCTCCCCAAGTGTCCTGTTTAGGGATGAATCCTGGAAGAGGCTGGAACCCTAACTTGGAGGGATCATATCTCCCAGAATATAGTGAATATGAGGCTAAATTTTGGAAAATTTGTACATCCAAATTTTATTTTCGACCTATGCAATTTTCAGCTTCTGAGCCTTCGTAACTCCCGAGTTATAGCGAATGTACCAAAACTTATCAGTTTTAGTATTTAGGGTTTTTCTAGCTCGGGGTCAAACTAGGGTTTGACTTTCGAGGAGTTTCACCCAACCAAAAATCTTGAGCCAAGTCTCTAAACTTATATTTTGATGAGTAGAGAAATCCTATGCCGAGGTCACTCAAAACTTCCTCTTCTGTAGAAATCCCTAATTTCCCGCACCAAAAACTGAAAATGCTCGGAATCGAATTCTGCTTCGACAGAAAGATGCACCCTTCAATGGAGAGTTATCCTAGCATACTTTTGCTAATGGATTGTGGAGAGAGACCCAAAAATTAATAATCCCTAGCTTCTGTAGCTGCACAATGTCTTCTTTCAGGGTGGCTCTGATACCATGTTGAATTTTTAATGGTTATATCAGATCTTAAAACATTTAGCATCATAACAGCATAACCATAAGCCAAAAGATCACTGAAAGATATACAAGCACAACCATACAAAAAAAACACAAATACTTATCCTGGGAAACCCCTAAAGGGAAAAATCCATCAAAAGCTTCCTCAATATAGATGCCCCAAAAAGATAAAAGGTAAAACCCAAAAGACTGATCAAAGACTTATCCTCCTCCTTCTCTAGCTACTTCTCTCTCCTTCACTAATGCACTACACAAGTGATTGTGTGTGTTCCAAATGAGGAGTGTCACACCTCTATCTATATTTGTCCGTTCACTTTAATAATTAATTCCAACATGTAGGCTCAAGTAACCACAACTGGGGTGCTAATGACCCGCCTTTACATTTTGAGGGGACTACCTCATGACTCTTATTAGTTCTTCCAATTAGAAGCATCAGAGTATAAAGAAATACAATTGGTTCTCCCGGTAGGACCATCGGGGACCACAAAAAGTACATATAGAATATTCTTCAAAGTTACAATATTGCAACAATAATTGGCCATGTCACATGCCCCAATTTTGCAAAAGCAATATTATATTATTTGAGGACAATATGTTAAATTTTATACTAAGTTGTAATTGATGAATCAGCAGGGTCAAGGATATTTAATGTAAATTCTGAATATTTTATTTCTAAATAAATAAAGGAGGAGACAATAGCTTAGGAGAGTTGTTAAAAGAGTGTTTACTGGTCAAATTGGTGGAGGAGACTAGGTGGAGAGCAAACTGACATGTGGCAGCATCCTCAAATTACTTCTAACTGTTGCAGGTGGGAACCTCCCGACATTTGGGGTCATGATTCCCCAAGAAAGTGGAATCAGAGCAGGTGGCTCAATTAATGACAACTGACCCAAAAATACCTAGGCAATCTTTATAAAAATTCCCATTGAAGAGAGTTGAGGCTGCTCATTCTAGCGAAGTGATCATTCAGGTTGAATGAATGTACTTCAGATAAATTCAATGGAAGGGAAGTCTGGAAAGTGTTTGAGGGGATGACTGCTGATTGATCTTGTTGCAGCTTTTAAGTTGAAGATCATACTGCTGAGAGCAAAGTATTTTTACTAAGATATTGAACTAGTCAGTTGACAGAGAGTTCTATTGTTTGCATTCTCCACTAGTTCTCAACCAAGAAGACCAGGAAAAGGCTCGAGGGTCCTGAGGAAGCGTTGCTTGAGAGCTCTGCAGAAGATTGGTAGGGAGGAACGACCTCCTAATGTTGTTGTTGTCTATCCTCAACATGTTCTAAGTTATTTTATTTTACTGTGTTGGTTAATTAAATCTTAGATAACTGCTATATGAATGCTATCAGTTCAGTTTGTGAAATGGTTGAGTTAGTATTTTTATTAAATTATTTTAGAAATGAAATGGATTTCAAAAATAATGTGTTAGAATGTAAATAAATTTCTAGAATGTGTTTTCCCACACCTAGAAACCAGGTCATACTCTAGCATAGGTAGAATGTTTAAGTAGATAAGAGAATGGAAAAAGTAGATAGGATTGTGTAATAGTAGATAGTAGAATAATGTTTATTTCAATGTTAAAATATTATGGAGGAAAAACAGAGTTATGATTTATTTATATTTCTCTAGTTTCACTTAGTAAAATTAAATGAAATGCAGCAGAAAAACTACATTAGAGTTACAATGATTACATACAGTTAAGTATATAAGCAAGCTACTAACCACATAGTTTATCTTTTAACAATATCAACTAAACCTAAGACTAATATTTAATATAAACTAGATAGGGTTATATTAAAAGTCCTTAATTTATAAAGAGTAAACAAAGTTACAGAGTTTATTTTCTATCCTTTTGAGAACTCTAAATAAATTTTACCAAACAGTTTAGTAAATAAAAGCAATGTAAATATAAACAATAACTAGTATAAAATTAAAATATTTACATGTAGAAACTATTTTACACTTATCATACAGGCTTATACTTGTGAAGGAAAAACTTCAGGGTCGAAACCCTAACTTATAAATTATTTAAATATAATTTAATTTACTTTAATATTTAAACCTTTTCATTGATAACTATATAAATACATCTTACAGGAAGTTTCCAAAGCATACTTTAGATTGTTTAAAGTCTTTTCTGAAAACAAATGTATTTTTTTTAAAGAAGCAAAATAAGTTACAGTTAACAAGTTAAAATACCACCACACACCTGTAATATTCAAACCGAATTAACAAGTAGTAGAACCTAAGTAATAATAAACTTAATAAAATATTTTAGACAAGGGTTTTATTTCCGGTAAAACCCTAGCTAGTATTTTCTGGACAGGTAAGTTTTAAAATTATAACTTTCACCTTACGACTGAGCTACAGTCTTCATATTAACAATATCTATTTATAAAAGATAACTTAGACAGTAAATTTTCTTCATTAACAAGTCGAATAGGAAAAACTCTAATTTACACAGAGTCATAATTTACAAGATTACTGCAAAAACGAGACGGAGCTCGAAGTAAAATCCTTCTTAAAAACCCAAAGTATTACATTGCCAGGCCGTAAGGCTAAAAACTTAACCAAATTACAACACCCAGCTCAAGGCCGGAACAACCCACAAACTACCCAACATCATTGCAAGGGTTTGTAAACAAAATTGAACAAACAACTTATGAAAACCACGTATCTAATGAAGAAACCATACAAGCTTCCAAGCTCGGGGTTTCACCATCAACAACCCTGTTTACAAGTAGGGTAAAACCCATTCTTTGAACCCAGGGCTTACTGGATTGGAGCCATGAGTCCCCGAAGCTAGCCAACGTTATCTTCGTCACTAAATTTTAGAGATGTCATGAGTTCCTACAAGAAGAGCACAATACTATGCGTTAATACAAGCTCAATCTCCATTGAAACCCTAACTGTAAAAACATTTTACTGTGAGTTTCCATATTAAAAGAAAAACCAAATATATTTACCTGTAAATAAAAGAGTATCGAGAAGCGAAGAGATTGTCACCAGCTGCATAATACACACACAAAGATCTCCAAACCCTACGACGTATATGGAGCACAAACAGTAGCCAAGAAGCCTTAGTTTCACGTGAGCTTCACAAAGCAGTTTCAGGCCACGAGGAAAGAAAGATTGAACTAAGGACAGGCTGAGAGACAAATACAAAAACCAGTAAACATTCGTATGGTAAATTTCATAGCAAAGAAGGTTGGCAAACAAAGAACAAACTCAGAAAACCACAACAACTTTAAACCAAAGTTTTGGAGCAAGCTAGCAGAGGAACAGCCTCACGGCTACCATGGAAACTATGCAAAGCAACCTGCAGGCCAGCAAGAACTTCAGAGGAAAATGACAAAGCAAAAAGGGTTTGCAAGACTTTTATATTGCCAATGCATGGACAGGAGGTGACCACGTGCCCTCCAATTTTTTTAACCATGCAAGGGTTGAGTCCATAGTCCATCTGCTATTTCCAATCATCAAATTATTAAAACAATGATTTAATCAAACCATGCACAAAACTATGAAGTATGCTGGTATATATGATCACCAATGTTCATGCACAAACTATATCATAATGTATGATAGCTTCGAGATTTGCGTATTGGTTAACGATGATCTCTTAATGTTGACCCTGGTGAAAGGTTATAACAACCTTGACATATGGTTTTTCCCAATGTCGATCATGCTTTAAGACCTTTCCATTTACCATTATATTTATATACTTGCAAAACGATCATAAAATATGCATATATTATATTCCAAACTTATCACTTGGAAACCGATGGCTTGGGTGGTTATAACATATGGAGTTTGAATAGAATAGTAAAAGTATTTGAAACATGACAATTGCAAGGCTCGACCTTGGTATAAGCTCTCATATTTAATAGTTTGCTTACTCAACTTGTCAATACTAATAATAGACCATATATTTATTGGATAAAGGTAGTATGTGATTGTTATGTTTGCCTATTCTTAGCATAGTGTAAGAATCTTGGTCATATTAATGTCACTTAGAGTAAGCTTCAGCTTAGAAGTTCTAGGTAGAAAAATCTACTATAACAGTTATTATAAACATTAACTTGTTGTAAACTAGGCAACATGATAATAGTAAATTTATAATGGAATAAACCATGCTCAAGTCTATAATCATCGGAATGAAACTGATAATACATATACCTATGACTTAGACTTATGAAGTAAGGGTAAATAGTATTCCATCATGAAACGATGCATTTAATTACAGTAATCAAGCTTATAATGTCAAGTAGATTTCCAGGAAGTAAGATTTTTACAGAATGCAAGTAACAATCAGATCGGTACATTAGTAAATAAAATGGTAATGTATGTGGTTACAATAGTACATGCAGCAAGACGATAATGTAAGTATGAAAGTTTATAATTGTTAATGAACATTTTTATTTTACATACAAGTAAAAGGTTGATAATTTCCATAACTAGTAAGCTAGCGACAAAATAGAAACATGTACTCTATTGGAAATCTTTACTATCCAGATTGATAGAAGTCCTTCATGAAATAAAAGACAGTTACTTTACCTCATCAGAGCTTGCCTTTAAATAGTCAGTTAATTAATAGCATTTTTACAAGCAACCGATATACTTCTTGCTACTTTATGAATTAAATCCCTACTTGATCAATCATTACATGTTAACCTGTAAGAACCAACAGTCCTTCTGCATTAGCATAAATGCTAAGTAAGCCCAAGTTTTCAAAGATAGATTTCACCTACTTGCCAAAAAGTAAATTTATTAGTAAAACTGAAAGAAAACTGTGTGCAAGTCCATCTCTTATACTTTACATAAAAAATAAAATCTATATTAGTTAACGTAATATGAAAATGATTAATACTAAGTGTTAGACTATTTCATTTTCTTCTAACCGCTAGTAGTTAGTAAACTACGTATTCAGACATTTTATGCTATCTTAAAAATTTTAAATTTTTATGAAATTTTGGGGTTTTGACATGTGGCATCAGAGTGCAAGGTTCAAACACTAGGCCTTGATGAAGCCCAACTTGCTTTTATGAAACAGTGAATTTAAATTATTTTTGTTGATGTCATTTTATTTTAATGTTATTCAACAGAGAAATTGTTTCTAAAGTTTAACAACATGTATGGAAAGACTGGAGGAATATGCGGAAGAGGAATCTCCCTTTACTGAACAAGAAAACTTACAAAGAGACCCTATACAAGAGGACACAACAACTAATTCCTTAGAACTTTTACAAATAGTAAAATACTTATAATCTGAAATGGAATCTGTTAAATGAGAAAATGAAAGGATTCCGAGAGCTCAGGAGGAGCTGAATCAGATCCTAATAGAAATACTTCAAATTGAGGGAAGGGGTAAAAGATCTGATTCGGAAGATACAAGTCACCAACATAAATATAAAAAGATTAAATAGACTAAAAATGAAAAGCTCATTTTCAGAGGTATTTGGTGATCAACGTAATTTTCATTCCACTAGTGATAGTAGTGATGACAACCATTATACTAAAAAGAGAAAATATAAACCTTATGAGGAAATTTCTGGGGAGTTTAAAAAGATTAAACCACCAACATTCAATGGAGAAACTGAGAAGGGGGAGGAAGCGGAATCATGGTTGAGTCTGGGATGAAGAAGTACTTCTAGATTTATAACTATTCTAACCAATTAATGGCTAGAATGGCTATCTACAATCTTTCAGGGAAGGATGATATTTGGTGGCGAGACTTGAAGAGAGTGAAGGGAATAAGAGAGAAGAATGTAAATTGGAGTACCTTCAAGAAGTACTTTAAAAAGAAATTTCTATCTGATCAGTACTATGAAGAGAGAGCAAAAGAATTCTATGAGCTTAAATTAGGTTCAATGACTATGAAAGATTTGAATAGCAAGTTTTTAAGTCTGCTTAGGTATGTGCCATACCTTATAGATTAAAAACCGAACGTACAGTGATTCCTCACCTGTTTACCTTATCACATCAAGGATAGGATTGAGTATGGCAATCCAAAAACACTGAAAGAAGCTACGAGGAAAGCCAATTTCTATTTTGAACAGAATTAGAAGAAGGAGAGCATGGCCAACTGGAAGGCCAAAAAGAATAACAATCATTATGATCAAAAGAAGAAAGAGTTTGTACCCAACCGGAATTCTAAAAATAATAAGGCCATAAATTTTCCTAACAAGAATTTCCAAGGGAATAAGAATAATTCACCAAGCAATCAGAACAATTGAAAGGGTAAAGAGTCTGCTAATAATCATGGTAATTACACCAAGAACTTTGAACGTAAAGAACCCATAAAGTGCTGGGAGGGTAATGGCCCACATTATTCCTTAGTCTGTCCTAATCGGAAAAATAATGTCAGTAATATCCATACCATACAGGAGGAGATGATTTTTGGAGACTTAGCGAGGACTATGCCCAGGATCAATGCAGCCTTGGAGAATCGACAGGAAGACTATCAAACTTCCATGGTGGAAGTAGAAGGTATGATAAACCAAACCCCAATAGCTATTTTAATTGATCCAGGAACTAGTATCAGTTATATTTCACCTAAATTGGTAGAGAAATGTAAGCTTCCTGTTGAAAAATTTGAAAATTCTTGGTTGGTTCAGTTAACCACTGGTGCAAAAAGGAAGATAATTTGTTTTGTAAAGAAATGTGCAGTAGTTATGGATCAATTTGAAACTGTTGTAAAGCTTAATGTACTACCTCTTGGTTCTTATGACATACTAATCGGTATGGATTGGTTAGAGCAACACAGGGTGATCTTAAACTGTTATGATAAAACCTTTACGTGTATAAATAATGATGGAAAATCAATAAGTGTACAGGGAATCCCTAGAAAAACAACAATAAGGAAGATTTTTTCTCTGCATCTTAAGAGAGCTATTAGGAAGGGTTGTAAATCTTATGTAGTAACAATAACTGATGAGGAAAACATAAATAAAATAGACAAATTAAAATTGGAGGACATACAAGTTTTAAGAGAGTATGCTGATGTATTTCCGGAAGAAATTTCGAGACTACCTCCAAAAAGGGAACTAGATTTTACCATTAAGCTGGTGCCTGGTGTAATACCCAGCTCAAAGGCCCCCTATCATATGAACATACTTGAACTTAATGAACTAAAGCCACAATTAAAAGAACTTATTGACAAGAAGTATATTCGACCCAGTGTGTCTCCCTGGGGGGCACCTGTCATCTTCGTTAAGAAAAAGGATAAAACTATGCGGCTTTGCATAGATTACCGTCAGTTGAAAAAGATGACTATTAAAAATAGATACCCGTTGCCTCGCATAGATGATCTGTTTGATCAACTACGTGGAGCCACGATGTTTTCAAAAATTGATTTAAGGTCTGGATATCACCAAGTTAGGATTAAAGATGAAGACATCTTTAAAACAGCTTTTAGAACTCGATATGGCCATTACGAGTTTGTCGTTATGCCATTCGGGATTACTAATGCCCTAGCTGTTTTTATGTGTTTAATGAACAACGTTATGCATTAGTATCTAGATAAGTTTGTGGTCGTGTTTATTGACGACATATTGATCTATTCGAAAACTAAATAAGAACATAAAGAACATCTAAAAATTGTTTTGCAAGAGTTACGAGATCATCAACTCTTTGCAAAGTTTAGCAAATGTGATTTCTTTAAGGATAAAATCCAGTACTTAGGTCATGTGGTGACTAGGGAAGGGATTTCGGTGGATCCCGAAAAGATAAAGGCGATTGAAGATTGGCCAGTTCCTAAGGATGTAACTGATGTTCGATCCTTCATGGGAATTACCGGTTATTACCGGAGGTTCATTGAAGGCTTTTCGAGAATCACAAATTCAATAACTTCTTTGCAGAAGAAAGGAAAGAATTTTGATTGGAACCAGAAATGCGAGGATAGCTTTAAAAAGTTAAAAACTTTATTAACCAGCGCACCTATTTTAAGAATAGTTTTTCCAAATAAAGAATTTGTAGTGTGTACTGATGTCTGTAACGATGGTTTAGGCGGAATATTGACTCAAGAAGGGCATGTTATTTCCTATGAATCTAGGAAATTAAAAATTCATGAAAATAATTATGCAACTTATGATCTGGAATTAGCTGCTGTTATAAATGCTCTAAAGATGTGGCATCATCACCTAATTGGTAGAAAATTTATTCTAATGATTGATAATAAAGGACTGAAATATCTGTTAGATCAGCCTAATCTAAATGCTAGACAAGCTAGAAGGCTAGATTTTCTAAGTGAGCATGATTTTGAAATTCAGCACATTAAAGGGAAAGAAAATAAAGTTGTTGATGCATTAAGTAGAAATGCAAGGTTGAACTTTACATCAGTTATCAGCACGTATACAATAGATCTAGATTAGTAGTTTAAAGCAATGGTAGAACAAGATGAAATTTACCAAAATTTACAAGCTAAAACAAAAGAAAATCCAACAAAAAGCTTAAGTAAAGGGTACAGTTTGAATGAAAAAAGGTTTTTAATGTACAAAGACAGAATATATGTACCTAATGTACCTAAAGTGAAGTTATTAATTTTAGATGAAATCCATAAAACTCCATACTCAGGCCATCCAGGTTATCAGAAGACTATAACTATGTTAAGAAAAGAATATTTTTAGCCAAACATGAAGACTGAACTAGTAGAATATATCGCTAGGTGTTTTGAATGTCAGCAGGTGAAAACTGAACACCAACACCCAACTGGATTACTTCATCCTTTGCCCATTCCTAGCTGGAAATGGGAGATAATTAGTCTCAATTTTGTTACGAGATTGCCTAAAAATCAAAATTTAAATGATTCTATTATGGTAGTGGTCGATAAATTAAGTAAAGCAGCCCACTTTATACCTGTTAAAAATACGTATAAATCTGTAAACATAGCTGATATCTTTCTAAAGAAAAATTTTCGACTACATGGAATACCGAAAGTTATAATCGCATATAGAGACCCTAAATTTATAGGTAACTTTTGGAAATCTTTGTTTAAAGGATTAAACACTACACTAAATTTTAGTACTTCGTTCCATCCTCAAATAGATGGGCAGACTGAAAGACTAAACCAAGTACTAGAAGATTTACTAAGAATGTACGTGAAATACCAACCAGGTAAATGGGAGGATTATTTGCATCTGGTAGAATTTGCTTATAATAATAATTATCAAGCGTCAGCCAGATTTAGTCCTTTCAAAATTTTGTATGGAAGGAAATGTAACACTCCTATCTCTTGGAGTAATCCGGTGGATAGATTAGTATTAGGTCCTGAACTATTGAAGGAAATGGAAGAAATTGTAAAGAAGGTACAAGGTAATCTAAAAATTGCATAGGATTGACAGAAAAGTCAAGCAGACCTTAAAAGAACTCCAAAGGAGTTTCAGGTAGGTGATTATGTGTTCATCAAGGTGAGACCTAAAAATAGCTCTCTGAGGTTGGGTAGTTGTGCCAAACTAGCACCTCGTTAATGTGGTCCATTTGAAATACTGTCCAAGATTGGACAAGTAGCTTATCAATTAGCATTACCACCAAATTTAAGAGTTCATAATGTTTTTCACATTTCTATATTAAAGAAATATGTTCATGATGCTACTCATGTTGTTAACTGGAATGATGTACAGGTGGAACCAGAAGGAGATTTTTTGGTGGAACCAGACTGTATCCTCGGGCGAAGGGAGATCACACTTCGGAACCGCACCATTGGTCAGGTGAAGGTGCAATGGAAGCACCTTAGTCTAGAGGAAGCCACTTGGGAATTGGAAAGTAATATGCAGGATGCATATCCAATTCTGTTCCAGGGGAATTCTCAGGACGAAGAATAAATAACATTAAGGACGATGTTATACTTTAAGGGGGTGTGTATGTCACATGCCCCAATTTTGCAAAAACAATATTATATTATTTGAGGACAATATGTTAAATTTTATGCTAAGTTGTAATTGATGACTCAACAGGGTCAAGGATGTAAATTCTGAATATTTTATTTATAAATAAATAAAGCAGGAGACAACAGCTTAGGAGAGCTGTTAAAAGAGTTTTTATTGGTCAAATTGGTGGAGGAGACTGGGTGGAGAGAAAAATGACAAGTGGCAGCATCCTCAAACCACTTCCAACTATTGTAGGTGGAAACCTCCCTACATTTGGGGTCATGATTCCCAAAGAAAGTGGAATCAGAGCAGGTGGCTCAATTAATGACAACTGACCCAAAAAGACCTAGGCAATCTTTATAAAAATTCCCATTGAAGAGAGCTGAGGATGCTCATTTTAGAGAAGTGATCATTCAAGTTGAATGAATGTACTTCAGAGAAATTCAATGGAAGGGATGTCTGGAAAGTGTTTGAGGGGATAACTGCTGATTGATCTTGTTGCAGCTTTTAAGCTAAAGATCATACTGCTAAGAGCAGAGTATTTTTACTGAGATATTGAACTAGTTAGTTGACAGAGAGTTCTACTATTTTCATTCTCCACCATTTCTTATCCAAGAAGACCAGGAACAGGCTCGGGGGTCCTGAGGAAGCGTTTTTTGAGCGCTCTCCGGGAGATTGGTAGGGAGGAACGACCTCCTAATGCTGTTGTTGTCTGTCCTCAACAAGTTCTGAGTTATTTTATTTTACTGTGTTGGTTAATTAAATCTTAGATAACTACTATATGAATGCTATCAGTTCAGTTTGTGAAATGGTTGAGTTAGTATTTTTATTAAATTATTTTAGAAATGAAATGGATTTCGAAAATAATTTGATAGAATGTAAATAAATTTCTAGACTGTGTTTTTCCACACCTGGAAACCAGGTCGTACTCTAGCACATGTAGAATGTTTAAGTAGATAAGAGAATGGAAATAGTAGATAGGATTGTGTAACAGTAGATAGTATAATAATGTTTATGTCAATGTTAAAATATTATGGAGGAAATACAAAGTTATGATTTATTTCTATTTCTCTGTTTTCACTTAGTATAATTAAATGAAATGCGGTAGAAAAACTACATTAGAGTTACAATGATTACATACAGTTAAGTATATACACAAGCTACTAACCACATAGTTTATCTTTTAACAATATCAACTAAACCTAAGACTAATATTTAATATAAACTAGATAGGGTTATATTAAAAGTCCTTAATTTATAAAGAGTAAACAGAGTTACGGAGTTTATTTTCTATCCTTTCAAGAACTCTGAATAAATTTTACCAGACAGTTTAGTAAATAAAAGCAATGTAAATATAAACAATAACTAGTATAAAATTAAAATATTTACATGTAGAAACTATTTTACACTTATCATACAGGCTTATACTTGTGAAGGAAGAACTTCAAGGTTGAAACCCTAACTTATAAATTATTTAAATATAATTTAATTTACTTAAAGATTTAAACCTTTTCATTGATAACTATATAAATACACCTTACAGGAAGTTCCCAAAGCATACTTTAGACTGTTTACAGTCTTTTCTAAAAACAAATGTCTTTTTTTTAAAGAAGCAAAATAAGTTACAGTTAACAAGTTAAAATACTACCACACACCTGTAATATTCAAACCGAATAAACAAGTAGTAGAACCTAAGTAATAATAAATTTAATAACATATTTTAGACAAGGTTTTTATTTCCGGTAAAACCCTAGCTAGTATATTCTGGACAGGTAAGTTTTAAAATTATAACTTTCACCTTACAACTAAGCTACAATCTTCATATTAACAATATCTATTTATAAAAGATAACTTAGACAGTAAATTTTCTTCATTAACAAGTCGAATATAAAAAACCCTAGTTTACACAGAGTCATAATTTACAAGATTAATGCAAAAACGAGACGGAGCTCGAAGTAAAATCCTTCTCAAAAACCCAAAGTATTACATTGTCAGGCTGTAAGGCTGAAAACTTAACCAAATTACAACACCCAGCTCAAGACCAGAACTACCCAACATCATAACGAGGGTTTGTAAACAAAATTGAACAAATAAATTATTAAAACCATGTATCTAATGAAGAAACCAGACAAGCTTCCAAGCTCAGGGTTTCACAATCAACAACCCTGTTTACAAGTAGGGTAAAACCCATTCTTTGAACCCAGGGATTACCGGATTGGAGCCACGAGTCCCCGAAGCCAGCCAGCGTTATCTTCGTCACTAAATTTTAGAGTTGTCACGAGTTCCTACAAGAAGAGCATAATACTGTCCGTTAATACAAGTTCAATCTCCATTGAAAACCTAACTGTAAAAACATTTTACTGTGAGTTTCCATATTAAAAGAAAAACCAAATATATTTACCTGTAAATAAAAGAGTATCGAGCAACGAAGAGACTACCACCAGCTGCGTAATACACACACAAAGATCTCCAAAACCTACGACGTATTTGGAGCACAAACAGTAGCCAAGAAGCCTTAGCTTCACAAAGTAGTGACAGGCCACGAGGAAAGCAAGATTGAACTAAGGACAGGCAGATAGCCAAATACAAAAACTAGTAAACATTCATATTTTAAATTTCACAACGAAGAAGGTTGGCAAACAAGGAACGAACTCAGGAAACCACAACAACTTTAAACCAAAGTTTTGGAGCAAGCTAGTAGAGGAACAGCCCTCACGGCCACCATGGAAACTATGCAGAGCAGCCTGCAAGCCAGCGAGAAATTCAGAGGCAAATGACAAAGCAAATAGGGTTTGCAAGAATTTTATATCGCCAATGCATGGACAGGAGGTGACTACGTGCCCTCCAAATATTTTAACCATGCAAGGGTTGAGTCCATAGTCCATCTATGATTTTCAATCATCAAATTATTAAAATAATGATTTAATCAAACCATGCACAATACTATGAAGTAGGATGGTATATATTATCACCAATGTTCATCCATAAACTATCTCATAATGTATGATAGCTTCGAGATTTACGTATTGATTAACGATGATCTCTTAACATTGACCCTGGTGAAAGGTTATAACAACCTTGACATATGGTTTTTCCCAATGTCGATCATGCTTTAAGACCTTTCCATTTACCATTAGATTTATATACTTACAAAATGATAATAAAATATGCATATATTATATTCCAAACTTATCACTTGGAAACCGACGGCTTGGGTGGTTATAATATATGGAGTTTGAATAGAATAGTAAAAGTATTTAAAACATGACAATTACAAGGATCGACCTTGGTATAAGCTCTCATATTTAATAGTTTGCTTACTCGACTTGTCAATACTAATAATAGACCATATATTTATTGGATAATGGTAGTATGTGATTGTTATGTTTGCCTGTTCTTAGCATAGTGTAAGAATCTTGGTCATATTAATGTCACTTAGAGTAAGCTTCAGCTTAGAAGTTCTAGGTAGAAAAATCTACCATAATAGTTATTATAAACATTAACTTGTTGTAAACTAGGAAACATGATAATAGTAAATTTATAATGGAATAAACCATGCTCAAGTCTATAATCATCGGAATGACACTGATAATACATATACCTATGACTTAGACTTATGAAGTAAGGTTAAATAGTATTCCATCATGAAACGATGCATTTAATTACAGTAATCAATCTTATAATGTCAAGGAGATTTCCAGGAAGTAAGATTCCTACAGAATGCAAGTAACAATCAGATTGGTACATTAGTAAATAAAATGGTAATGTATGTGGTTACAATAGTACATGCAGCAAGATGATAATGTAAGTACGAAAGTTTATAATTGTTAATGAACATTTTTATTTTACATACAAGTAAAAGGTTGATAATTTCCATAACTAGTAAGCTAGCGACAAAATAGAAACATGCACTCTATTGGAAATCTTTACTATCCATATTGATAGAAGTCCTTCATGAAATAAAAGACAGTTACTTTACCTCATCAGAGATTGCCTTTAAATAGTCAGTTAATTACTAGCATTTTTACAAGCAATTGATATGCTTCATGCTACTTTATGAATTAAATCCCTACTTGATTGATCGTTACCTGTTAACCTGTAAGAACCAGTAGTCCTTCTGCGTTAGAATAAATGCTAAGTAAGCCCAAGTTTTCAAAGAGAGATTTCACCTACTTGCCAAAAAGTAAATTTATTAGTAAAACTGAAAGAAAACTGTGTGCAGGTCCATCTCTTATACTTTACACAAAAATGAAAGCTATATTATTTAACGTAATATGAAAATGATTAATACTAAGTGTTAGAATGTTTCATTTTCTGCTAACCGCTAGTAGTTAGTAAGCTGCGTATTCAGACATTTTATGCTATCTTAAAAAATTTAAATTTTTATGAAATTTTGGGGTTTTGACAGGCCATCTAGGCGAATTTCACTAAAATTACTTCTGTAACTATCAGTCACCACTAATCTCATTCATTGTAGCGTAACCACCTAAAACATCGAGAGTAATGATTAAGCATGATTTTGAACTGTCACTTGTATAGCAGAATGTTATCAATTGAACATATTAAATACTAACCTTCTTGGCTTGATTTTATCATCTTAACCAGTAATGCAGAGCAAAATACTAACGACGCCATAAATAACAACAAAAGGACCTTTTAGAACACAAAGATGAGGTTAGTAGAGCTTGATACCAAAACCTAATTCACCAATTCTGGATCGATCAGGAACCGTCTTAAACCATCTCTTAATAAAAATGCAAGCCCAGGATATAATAGAGCCACGGAAAAAAGAATTGAAGGACTTCATGAAAAAAAAAACTTATGCCTTCAAAGCCTGATCTATAAACTCTAAACATGACTTCATAAATCTAATAAGATCAATTCGAAACCATTTGGATCCGACTCTTTCTAGTACAAGAGGACGGATCTTACTGTATTACAACTAGCCGATATGCGTATCGAACAGGAGAGAGGAAACTACGAAGAGTAGGATTTATCAGTCGACAAAGATCTAGACTCTTGAAACCCAAACTTAAAGTTCAATTCTTGGACTAATATCAAGCCCAGGTTAGAAGGCTCTGTAATGTTCTTTGCTTTATAATTACCTTTGGAACTACTTCTGTATTGGTTTGTTAATGTTTATACTTATGGACTGTCCCATATTTTTGCTCTAAAGTTCTATGTTCAGTAAAATTCAAGTTACCCCCCTAATATCTTATGCAAATATCCCTTGCATTTTGCAAACACATAAAAATAGATAACAAATCATTTCCAGTTAATGCTCATTGATGCCTGTCCCTCCTCTGACTCACAATAATGAGCACTAATTTCATATTTGTGACTACATAAGAATCAAAACAGGTAACTCTATCCAGTTTACCTAAACAAGAAGTATGAAGCTATTCATAATGAAATTTTAGTGATGCATGTTATTGACTATAGATTTACTATTAAATGAGAAAGGTTTAAAGTCATCACTCCTTGCACATAACCTACGGATTTTCAGGAAGTTGCTCTTCATTAACAAGTTGTGAGAAGTACTTTAATTCTATCGTCAGTTTGTGTTACCAGATTAATGGCACGGGACTAAGTCAAAATACTATTCATTACAAGTGCAACCACTTTGAATTCAGTTCTAAAATATAGGGTACAGGAAAAAAAGCAGAGTGCAACCATGATTCTTTCAAATAACCTCTTCTCCAAATACTGTACATTCCATATGCAACCATGTCATGCATATTAGATTACAAGTTTGTTCCACTACATATGACAGTCTTAACATCTTTCTACAGCAGCCGAAGTGGAAAAGATAAAGGAAAGCATATCATATTTTATAATAAATAAATGGATAAAGCACTTATCTTTGTTTTATTCAAATGTGTTCTATCACAACTGGCTACGGGGGAATGATTTCCTCCCTGCCATATTTTTTTCTTCCTTAGTACACCTTCTCCTTGCTAGATATCAGGTCACCAATGAGAAGAAGGAATGTCAAAACTATCAAACCACTAAATCCTTTTCCAGAAATCAAACAAGATGCACAAGATGTCACTGCTAGGAATTTTACTTATTCTTTCAATTACGCTAGCTCCTGGTACACTCCACTTTGCTCCACTCAATACAAGAAGCCATTGGTTCTTTGTTACACAATCCCTCAAACATACCATTCCCTCTGTGTTCTTCAGTATGGTCAAGGTGTGCCCAAACAACTTCCTGCTAAAGGTTTCTTTCGAGCAATATGTCACCTTTGGAATGATATTTTATAACTTTATAAACAAGAAAGTAGGTCAGCAATTCTTTGAGATCTTAAATGGTGGCTTGAATGCCCTCTAATGGTGTCTAGTATCTCTCAAGGTTACTCTTTCACCCCTGCACTGTTCATCTATCAGGTGGGGTGAGTTTTTCCATGTTTAAACCCCTCTTTCATTTATAAACCTCTTTTTTTTCCAATCTTCCTTTTCCCATTCAATTTTATTTTAATTGATGAGCGTATGAAAGATGCTAAGGAAGTTTCTTCCACTTTTTTCTTGGTTCTATCTATCAAAATAGGAGATAGACACTTTTACCCTAAAACTTATAAATTTCAACTTAGTTTTCTTTATCTTTATCATGTAACTTTGCATTAATCTTTATTTAATAAGGTTTTCATAGCCCATGAGTATCCTTCCCCATTCAGTTTTGAAACTTTCTATTGTTATTAGTTACAACTAGTCATGTTATAAGTTATTGTCTTTCAAACAAAATCACCATGGTATGTCTATCTAATAGTCAAATAAAAAAATATTGAAACTTATTTACAATATATACAAAATTCAAAATAAAATTTATGTAGAATCAAAATTGGGGTATTATAAAATATGGAGGTAGAGTTATTTCATTGGAATGTAAAAATATAAGATAGTTCCTTGATTATCCATGTTTCGATTCTTAAAACTCACTTGCTAGCTACTATACAAAGAAGTTTCCATACACTTGTTATGTTATGGTTGTTGATAATGGAAATGTTGTATTTGAAAAATTTGGAACACAATCTCCCACATGTAGTATATGCATAAGAACAAGCTAATTCCTTGTATATTTTGTTTCTTGATACAAGTGCACATATACTCACAAGCAACACATACACGACAACAACCTAATCACCTCTTTGTTAAGTAGATATTCGTTTTTTGCGTTGGGGCTTATGTTTTATGATTCATGGGGTGCAGGAACCACTGGTGCCATGCTAGGAACACTGAGTTATTTACAAAGGTTATCCCAAGGAATATTCCCAAATGATGATCTCGAGGAACCTTTTTGCACCACATAAAGTCTTGATGATGCTACAAAAACATCAACTCCTTCCAGTTACTTCCCTGATAATGCTGCAAAAACGTCAACTCCTTCCAGTTACTGCCCTGATAAGCAGGTCATTGTCCCAATAAAAATGGAAACCTTCAAGTTATTATTTCCTATGAAGTCAACTTGTAGAGTGTGCAAATTCAAAACCCATAGTCATTGTAGTGATGAGAATGATGAATTTGAGGAAGAAACTACAAATTCAGAGAGCCATTTTTCCTATGATTCCTTTTGGACAGTTTCAAACTCCTTTGGTTAGATTTCGGAGAAAAGGGATGAGATAGGAATCTTATATGAAAAAACAAAATAAATTGAATATGTTATATCAGGAGAAGTTTCAATAAGAAAAGAATCACCCCCTGGATGGCCCCTATTGAAAAGTTCCATTACAGTGAACAAAATTCCTAGTCCTGGATCTTTACCTAGAGAAATGTCTGTGGTTGAGTGGACATTGCAACTACCATATAGACGTTCAGTGATTGCAGAATACCTTTCAGGGAAAATAGATATCCGTCAAGAAGGTGGCAACAATGTGAGTGAAATTGAGGCTTTAAATCACATAATTCTAACATAGGAAATCCCTACAGAGAGTGTTCATACTTCCACCCAAAATTACGATTCTCAAGTTGAAGAACATTACTTGATCCAGATGTTAAGACATGTCTGTAAAAATAAAACTTGCAGAGAGTTTACATACAAAGAATTAAAATCTGCAACCTATGGTTTCACAGCAAGTATCATGTCTACTTTTTTATTTTCATTCAACCAGTTGTCCCTTTTTAACACTTGGTTTCCTCATTTGAATAGCGACCTCATCCTTGCCATGTGCTATGTAGAGAATCATATAGGAAAGGGAGATTGGAGTAAAGTGTACAGAGGGATTATTCATGATGAGCAATTTGTGGCAGTTAAATCATTAAATTCTTTTGGATAAGTAGCACAAGAAGTTCTTTTGGAAGTTGAAATTATTGCTAGTTTGCAGCACAAGCACATTGTTTCATTAATTGGTTACTATGTTGAAGAGAATAAGTCTTTTTTGGTCTACAACTTGTTATTCAGAGGATTTCTGGAAGAGAAGCTCTATGGTATGTAGCATACCAGTTCTTGTGCATTTAATAGGTTATATCCTTAGAGATGTTTATCATTTTTTAGTGCTAAGTTTTGTTCATGGTTCTAAAGAAATGTTGTTTTACAGGAGGAAAGGATAAGCCATCAGTCCACTGGAAAGAAAGGAAGAAAGTGGCCATTGGAATTGTTGAAACATTGAATTATTTGCATGATGGTTGTTCTCATCCTATCATCCATAGAGATGTGAAATCATATAATATTTTTCTATCTGAAGACTTTAAACCACAGGTATTAATCTTCGTGAGAAAAATAAGTTCTCCAGCTTCTATGGAATCATTTATATCTTTTGGTTAGAGATGCTATAATATGATTTTCTAGATCACCAGTTTGGAACCTCCTCTTTGGATGGATCATTAACTTTGGATGCTCTGTAAATAGTTGTCATATTTTGGGTTGGCCAAATGGGCTTCAACGACATCTGCATACATCACATGTAATGATGTTGTAGATACATTTGGGTAAATCTCCATTTATTTTTTCCCATCAGCTCTTTCTTTTGGAAAAAATCTCATTTATATGAACCACTGACCAGAACATTTCATAAAAGTAGTTTCTATTATCTCTCAGGTATTTGGCTCCAGAAGATTTCATGTATGGCAAGGTTAATGAGAATACAGATGCATATTCCTTTGGAGTAGTTCTTCTAGAACTAATAACTGGAAGAAAACCAATGAATAGAAACAATCCTAAGGGCCAAGAAATCCTGGTTACGTGGGTACAGTTCTAGTGTCTTTGCTCGTTTTGTGTTTAATAATCTTGGATTCCTTTGGTTTCTTTATCTTGGTTCATAATCTTATCTCTAAAAATTTCAAAAGTTAGGCAAGGCTATTACTAGCCGCTGGCTCTGTTCAAGAACTCGCAGATCCAATTTTAGAAGATGCTTATGACATGAGTAAGATGAAGAGAATGGTCATTGGTGGCTATGTTCAAGAACTATGTTTAACTAAATAAAACAGTAGTGGAAGAATCCACAACCTTAGAACATATAAACTTCAATCATATTCTGAATCACACTCAAAAAGATGCAATCTTAAACCTAACAAAGGCACAAAATTGAAGGGCATATAGAAAATTCCATGTGAAGTGAACATAACAGTGGCTGTAATAATTTTCAAGCTGAATTACCGGGATATGGGAAAAAAAATATTTCCATTAGTGTGGACCTCTCAAGTCATGGCGAACAAAGGTGGCTACTGAGCACAGATTTATGTTTCAGCTCTTAATAAAAATCAAATAATCTATAAGAAAATTATTTTTCAAGCACCCCTCACAGTTCTACTAACATCTAAAGGGAAGCTATTCCACTTTGAGAAAGGAAAAAGTGGTTCATCCTACTTGAAAAGGGGATCACCTTCCTCCCAATGAATCCCCTGTCTTGGAAGATGAGGTTACAGAAGCATTAAATGTGGATTTGTCAACTCAATATTGAATGCCCAAACTTATAAATACCTGAAAATAATAAGAGCTTTCTAGCTGGTGAATCTGAGTATCTCCATATTCCCTTCTTCATGTATTAAAACTAATTATTGTTTTGTATTCTAAACAAATACTAATGAATCCTAATGCTTTAGATATATATAAAAAACAATGCGAAATGTTTCTAATTCAATTGATGAAAGTAAATTGTTCACATGAGAGACAATCATCTTAGCATAAAACAGATTGAAGGAACATCATTAGAGAACAATCTTATAGCCTAAGATGTTAGAATGAAGATGCTTTCAGAAAATAAAATTGGTGTGCAACCATAAAAAAAACAAGACCAATCCTACTTCTGAAGTTGGAAAGTACCTCACCTGGAGCAATGTAGCCATATGAGCCAGCAACAACAGACATGCCCTTTGAACCAATTCGAATAATATTTGCAACTCCGAAATCTTCAACCCTTTCAGTCATGTCAGACTCAAGGAATATATTGCTAGGATTAACATCCCTGTGTACAATGGGAGGATAGAAATCATGATGAAGATAGCATAAGCCCCGAGCCACTCCTAATGCAATTTTGTATCTTGTCATCCACTCAGTGAGCATGTTCTCTTCCCTTTTCCCATGCAAAAGCTCAGCCAAACTTCAATTAGGCATGTATTCATATAGAAGAAAAGTTTCCTCATTGTTGTAACAACCACCCAACAATTTAACTATGTTCATGTGCCTGACATTTCCTATAACTTCTACCTCTGGTAATACTCGTTTCTTTGGTTTCACACTCTCTTTCTCGACTCTCTATAGCTTCTTCACAGCTATCACTTGACTTCCTGGAATTTCAGCCCTATAAACTGTACTAGGTGCTCCAATTCCAATCATGTTACCCCGCTTCAAGCTCTCTAAAACATCGTCTATTGTGAAGCTGAAATGCTAGAATGAGGTCATATTCCATGGGATTTGAGGATTCTCTTCTGTCATGCATCCCTTTCCAGATACTTGACAAATATAGTACTTGCAGAAACATCTTATGCCAGGTAGAATGGATATAACTAGAAAAATTACCACTACTAGCATCCAAGTCAGACCAGTTTTCTTAGTGGCATGAGAGTAATTTGAGGAAGGGTTAAGGCCATTTGAATTCATGCAAGGAGATTCTGTCAGGACTCCACCGCAAAGGCCTTGGTTTCCCACAGAAGAGATAGCAGCAATGTTTCTGAAAATCCCATCTAAAGGAATAGGGCCAACAAGATGATTGAAAGAGACATTAAAGGACTCTAACGTAATGCAATTCTGAAAATCCAGGGGAATCATGTCAGTGAGAGCATTATGAGACAGATCAACGTTGGCTATGCTGGAGAGACTTTCTATCTCAGTAGGGATCACCCCAATCAATTCATTTTGGCTCAAGGAAATGGTTAATAGCTTTTAGCAATTGATAACATCTTTGGGAATACTAACTGAAAAGCTATTTCCCTAAAGTTCAAGGTTGTATACAGAATTGCAATGTTCAAAGGATGGAAGCATGCCTGATAAATTTGAGAAAGATGCTGAAAATATTTGCAGGCTCAGAGAAGACTAGATATTTGGAGGAAGGATGCCTTGGAGAGAATTATGAGAAACATTAAGCAAATGCAAACTAGGTGAATTTAAGAGATCAAAAGGAATAGGCCCACTAAAATTGTTACAATGGAAATCCATGTAATTTAAGTTTTGAAGCTTTCCAAGGCCTAAAGGAATGTGAACACTAAGATTATTATGGGCCATCTAGACCCTATACAAAGGGGAAAATTTTTTAATATTGTGAGGGATTTCTCTAGTTAATTGGTTAGAGAAGAGGATAAGCCTTTATAATTTGTTTCTTGTACACAAATCAGAGGGGATGGGTCCTTTTAATTGATTAGTAGATGCATCAAATTATACTAGCTTAGAATTTTTACCCAACTATTCAGGAATGCTTCCTGACAGGGAATTGTTCCAGATATACAAAATTTGCAAACTAGGAAGACCAGCAATTGCCTTAGGGATGCCTCCCCTGAGTTTATTGCAATTCAGGTTCAGTAATGGCAGCTTTCTGAGCATCGAAAGCTCTTTAGAAATCTGTCTAATGAGCATGTTAAGAGATAAATCCAATCGCTCCATGTTTGCAATATTGCTCAAATGCCATGGGATGAATCCAATAAGCTTGTTATTGTACAATATCATTGTCTTTGGCCTCTTTAACTTGCCTAATTCCATAGGCAAAGTCACGGTTAAATTAGCATTTGCAATATGCATAAACTCTAGCTTTGACATGTTACCCAATTGCCATGGAATCCCACACTTGTAAATATTGGACCCAATCACCAAATGCCTGAGCTACTGCAACTTCCCAAGTTCTAGAGGGATTGGACCACTGATCACATTGCCTGCCAAACTTAGGTGCTCCATTCTGGACAATTCACCATACTAGCTGGGAATGCTCCCATTGAAGTAACTCCCAACAAAGTTCAAAATATGCATATTAGCGAGCTCGACAAACTCCCATGGAAGGGGCCCGGTAAAATCATTGTTGTAAGCAGTGAAGTTCACAAGGTTCTTCAACCCTGAAACTCCCCCAGGGAAGGATCCATTGAAGTAATTATAGCTGATGTCAAGGCTTGTCAGACTGTAAATCCTGAAAATGGCTTCTAGCAATGGCCCATGAAACTAGTTGTCTCTAATATTGAAGCTCAAAATGTGGGTAAGCAATTGGACTTCTTGTGATACTAATAATGTGCCAGTGAGGTTTTTTCTTGAAAGATCCAGTGCCACTTCCCTAGACTCATTGTTACATATTGTAATTCTAGTACATGAACAAGGAGACACATACATACCATTGACTCTACATTTCCATTCTGAGAGTTTTTCCAAGCTGTCCACAAGGCCTTATTTGAGTGTCAATAGGGAAATGGCCTCCTCATGCACCTCATTGCTAAATACAAACCCTGAAAAACAAATACAACTAATAAAAAACAAAATTTGAGGATTGCGACACACCTTATTTTTGGCCTTCAGACCCATCATTCCAATCACAGGATTGTCGAGCTTCTTTATAATATTCTATCTCAGACGCTACGATATATATGCACTATATGTACCACCTTCCACGTTACAAACAATAGGATCAACAGTTTCACTGTCTCTGTCCAATACCCACTTCATCAAACTTCTCCACCTCCTTTTCCAACTATTATATGGATTATGGTTGCACCACCAACATCTCTCTTTACTTCCACAGTCTTTACACATACTCACTGAGTATACCCACATGGAATATCACAACACTGGTCATCTTTCACAAACATGACTCCATCCAAAGGTTTTCATGCATTTCCTACCTTCAACAACATAAAATTATAGTTCTCCACCATCACCATAAACCACTCTCCTTAACTATTGACTGTATATATACTTTCTTCCATACTACACTATATTCTACTAGAAAACCACCATATACTCACAGTATATACCTCATTTGAAACCTACAATGCACCACTCAAACTATATTGAAAATGAGCGTTCTTTGCACAATTTTCTGATCTAAGACAACTATATATCGACTGTGAATACAATAATAGGCCCTTCAATACTCCATTAATTAGCAACATGTAATCCACGGATTCAAGCCGCATTACAACCATTAAAACATTAGAATTATCCCATATACAACACGGATTTTCCTAAAAAATGGAGAGGTAGTTTTTTAAGGAATTTGATTACAACAACCACGTGAAGTGTGCCATCACCCTATAGAATTAAATTAATAACTTGTCTATGTAGATCATATGGACAAACGCTCTTATCATATGGGCGTGCTTTGGACTCCACATAAATGCAATAAAAAGTGTCCTTGCTTGATATCTCAATGAGGGTTTTACTTTAGGCAAAACAAAATGTTGAAGTTGCTAAACAAATTTTGGGACCTATGATATACTTTTAGCAGCCCATAGACTATTAAAATTTCAGTTGAATGGAGACACCTCTTTTTAAATATTAGCGATAATGAGAAAACCTCATTCTTTCCTAAGAATGTTGGTATTATGGCTAGAAATATATCAGCTGACTATCATATTTATTGTATTTTCTACTGGGGAAGTGCTCAATCCTTTTTTCATTTCTAGACTTAGGCAATCTGTTCGAACATAAATAGTATCATGATTGTGAGTGCATATGCCCAGAATTATCATGCAACCCTTTTGTGACTATTTCTTGTTTTATACAGAATGAAAATCATCCTAGAGGATGTCACCAGGGTATTGCCTTTTGGAGATGTCATAATTCTCATGCTTCCTTTTGAAAATCATTCTCATGGTGTTTGACCTATATGGACACATCCCCCCCACCTGGGCTATAGAAATGAACTTCTCAAATCAATTAGAAGAAATGGTGCATGGTTCCCAAGGAGGGAGCATGCATGCATGCACAACCTTTTCTAGTTGGGGCACACTGAGCCTAGAGGTTTTATCTCTACAAGGATGACATAATTCTCTACATTGTTTTTAGGGAAAAGTCAGATAAAATAAGCCTCTCCAAATAAGCATTGCATAAATCAACAGATAAAATAATGTCAAATTTGGAAAGTCAAAAACAACATTAAATTTGTTATGAAGTTAATAATGTTGCCTTGACTGCATGCTATGCTATGGGGCTTCCTCAATATCTATATGAAAATAACTGCAGTACCCTCCCATCATGTTATGAAAACTAGTGAGGTTCTCTCCTGTTCCCATGTTCAAGTTCTAATTTACATATTCAAGTTCTTGTCTATCTATAATATGTGCTCATGGTATTGTGTATTTTTGTCTCTGGTAAAGGCAGTTGGATTGCACATCCTATAGTGTACACTCCCTCCAAGAAGGTAGGAAGTAACTCCTGGAACAATCAACCATGAATCGTTACAACTTGCTTACAGCCACCCTCCCCTCCCTGTAGTATCCAGGGTAATATAGGTATTATATTGGTATGGAGACCATATAATCTTATTCCAAGTCAGCTAATTAATTCCCAACTCGGAGCAAATCAATCAACCAATGTACCCCACTTTTGGCAGGCATATAATCAATAGGTTATAACTGATAGTAGGCAACTACTGCTATACTATAGTGACAGAATTTGTGTTTAGAAGTAAGCCACCACAGTTGGATATGTACCCATCCCAGGCTACATAATATCATTTCTTTGTATGATTCTTGATCAAATATTGGAAGAGCATTCTCCCTAGCAAGAGGGACCCCTGCTTTCTGAGTTGCAAGGATGACTTGTTTGATTAGATTCTCTGGGGAGCATTGTGCATCTCCTGGCTATTCCCAATCCTTCATTTCATTGCAAGTAAAATTGAAAATCACCCCATGTCTAGCAAATTTGGAAATTATTGGAACATACCCATCTCTGAACCAGGTATTATAATATCCAGCAGTAAGCTTAGGGGCATGAGATCTAGTTCCATAATGTCAGTGTATTCCAACCAATTTTCCAGAAATCTTGGTGCCAGTTCCATGAAAATCGCTTCAGTTGTTGTTAGGATTCTCTCTCATTCACTCAAGAAGCATACCAGAATACCACTTCAGAAAAAAATCACCATAAGGATTGTTCCAACCACCATCTCTATGGAAAAATGGTTTGTCCTTAGGCCAGTTATTGTAGTGACCTGAATCACTTAGACCCCCATTACCCCATTCCTTCTTACCAGCAGCTTCAGTTGTGGAATTAAGGATAGAGACCATATACTGCAATACACGGATATGGAAACTAGTTACTAACGAGCATTGATCCAAGTGGCTTAAAAACCTATATAGCAACTATATATGCATATAACGTAAGAATATAAGATGCATCACTGCTAACTAAAGGGTAACTTGCAAAATAAGAATTTTTCTTATACCTTATCATAGCACTAAAATGATCCAATTTCGGGAAATTTCCATGTACCATTACTCTCAGGATAAGATGGATATCGCAGCTCTCCTGTAGGGCCCATTCCCACCTAAATTTCCAGTATTATCATGAACAAATTACTCCCATGTTAGACAAATTTTTAATTATAGGTTCAAATCATGGGATTATTTTAACATATAAGCAAAAGCACGCAACTCAAAACAACTCTCAGGTAAATGGATAGCAGGTTTTAAGGCCAATGATATTTAAAGAAAAACAAGGGAGGGTGATAACAAGCTGGATTAATACAGATTATACCAACTATGGACATAAAAGACTTTTAATTTCTAAGACTTGTAGCACGCAAGACACATACATGACAGTCTAGGCTCATTCGAAAAATTTGTACAAAGGTTAAAACATTTTCAACATAAGTGTATTTCATTTATGTAAATGAAAATAGGGAAAAGGGAAATGAGGCAGCAGATGGAGTAGATAGATTTATTACCAATTCTGAAGGCTTTTACCCTACAACAGAAATACATAATAATCTACATTGGTTTGTTCAAGCTGAATAGACACCTTATGATATCCTTAGAACTAAATATATCAAAAAAGACTAAAACAAGAAAATTACTTCTGAGCCATTGAACCAAAACCTGTATGGATACATAGAAAAGAAGCCCTGGTCATTAAAGCTGAGAACAAAATAGGTTATAGCATTTTTCAGCCGAAGAATGTCTTTTACAAAATTCGTAAGACATGGTTGGTCATGGTTTTTAATATATATATGCATGGAAAAGAAGCCCTCTGATCATAAAGATAGGGCTACAAAGTAATACTTGAGTACTAGGGGCAATCTATATCCAACCTCTGTGGTAAAAGGACGGCGTGGGTAATGAGTAAGCAAACTCTGGCAGAAATGAGGTTGGGGACAAACGTTCGTTATAAAATGAGGTGGTGATATGCCAACTATGGTAAAAATGAGATGCAACATGGAGGATATTGGAGGTATCTAAGACCTCCAATTCAACGAATGCACGCTCTAGGCCAAGTATATGCTCAGAAATTGATATCTTAGGGTTTTGGATAGGGTAAAATAGGAAAGATAATCAACTAGGTATTGGTTAGCTGGTAAAATGGGGATGTTCCAAACTTTTTTTAGGTTTGAATCTACAATAAACAAGTTCAAGTCTTGAACCATCTTACTTGTTCGTAGACTGGGGCCAAGTGCAAATCTTGGGCGAACCTACTGCTTCTCAATCACAGGGATCTTTTGATTTGAGATAAATCATAGGGGTCTTTTGATTTGAGATAGAATGGAAACCTTGTGTTAACAACCAAGTTTTGAATTTCCCATAGACAATTTTTTCCCGCAATCTTCCATTTGTTGCATCTAGGTGCAAATTCTATACAACTTTTGTCCACTGCGGGAAATATTCGTACAGTTGGAGTGAGGTGCAAATCCTAGGCAAATATGGCGAAAATAAATATCCAAGCTTGAAAAATAGATACCCCATCTTTGAATTCTTTGTTGCATATATCTTTCCTGGTTGCAAGGATGACAAGGATCTTTCAATTTGAGGTAGGATGGGAATCTTTGAGCTCGTAACCAACTACGATACCGACATAGGAACAGTGAGGAATACTAATATCAAGGAATACAAATAAGAATAAAGGTTATCTATGGATCTTTAACGAGCCTAACAGTAAAAAATATAGTCCCTCAAATCCTATGGAAAATTGGAAAAATAAATACCCCAGCCTGACAAAATAGATATCCCACCTGCAGCTTCTCGGTTGTAGGGATCTATCCTAGTTGTAGGGATATTTCCTGGTCGTAGGGATGACAGAGCTATTTCCTAGTTGCAGGGATGACAAGGATCTTTCCTAGTTGTAGGGATGACAGGGATATTTCCTAGGTGCAGGAATATTTCTTGATTGCAGGGATGACAGGGATCTCTCCCGGTCACAGGGATGAGAGGGATCTTTCTTTCAATTTGTGGTATGATGGGAATATTTGAGTTCGTGACCAACTATGATACAAACATCCCAAGGCACAGGCATATTGAGACATCCTGACAAGCACAGTAAGGAAGATAGATCATGGATGACAAGCATAAGCATGAGTTAATCTCAAGATTTGACTGGAACTCGAAAATTTGGGTGGATATGGACAATTAATCTCAATATTATTGAGTGGGCCTAATAGTTTAAAACATGGTGGTCCTCCTTGGAGATCATATGTTTCCTTGTTCCCTCCTTGGATATCATAGGTTTCATTCCAGTCCAATCCATTCTAGTGGATGCAGGTGGATTCATGCGAAGATATCAAAAGAGGGGTCTCATTAAAATTCAATTAAGGTTCAGATTATAGTTCACTGGCTCAAAATAAAAATATAGATCCTTATGAGATTGGAGAGCGATACTGTCCTTGACTATGATTGTAGATGCATTCAAAAAAATGAAAAAAGTCAAGATAAATCCAAGATATACACTTGGGCGACACATATGTGACTAGACAACCAACAATATTGTATCTAATTAAGAGAATACAAGAGAAGAAATTATCCCAAAAAAGCTATATTCATATATTCTTATCAATGGGAAAAACTTACCACAATGGTTTCCCCCAAAAGATCCTTAAAAGTCTCCTTGAAACTCCTCATGTAATAAACATAGCATTGAACGAGCATTCTTCCCTTCAAAATTGGGATATTATCACATCCCAACGAAATATACTCATAGTTTTTCCTTCCCCATTGATTTGTGTAGGACAGATCATTATCATGGTTTATTTCTTCAACAACCCATTTCAGCAATGGAATACTACACAATCACAAACCACAGAAACCTTCAAGTCTTGAACCATTATTCTAAGGCATGGAAAAGAATGATTTTTCATAAATAAAATTGACTTTCCCAGAGAAAACAATAGAGTTTTATAGGGTAAATATAGAGTTCATACTTGGCAGAATCCAAAACATTTCCTCCACACTGGTGAAATGACATTACATCCTGGAATTTTAATCCATGTTTCTTCACCATATCCAGCAACTCTCTGTATCCAGACCAATTATACTGGCCAGGAGCTTCTTGTTCAATAAGACCCCACCAAACATCCACCATAAATCCCTCAACACTAGCACTCTTCAAGGCTTGAAGACTGGCATAGAAAACACAGGGACTCCCCCAGCTCCATGCTTTTTCACAGCACCCAGAGTCAAATCATGCAATTTTTCTTCATAATTATGCTCAAATTGGGCACCAAGCTCAGCTTCTTTGTCGATGGAAGGAGCAGCCTTAGTTTGGACCTCAAATGATTGCAAGCTACGGACAAATTTGGCTGAATTCCACCATTAACCAACTAACATCAACATTCTCTCCATTGATGGGTAGTAAATTCTAAAATAACAAACCCTTACCCTGGGATTTGTAAACTCTCTCGCCAATCACAACGAAATGAGCAGAATGAACTCCATTATCCCACGGACAAGCTATCCAATATGGAAACCACCAATCGTATATGAACCCTCCCATCAAGCATAGAATTTCAAATCTCTATTGCCTGTGAAATGATAATTTTATGACAGTTTTGTATTTTCCAAGCCTTTCAAGTTAATTTTTTCTCATATTTTTTAGTGTCATTTTTTTTATTCTCCATACCTTTCTCATTAAGTTTCTCATACTTTTCAATTGAATTTTTTCTCTGTAAATTATTTTTCCCTCAATTGTATTAATATAAATTTTATTTTCTATATTTTAATTATAGATGTTTTTTAAAATATAGCCAAAACCAAATATAAAAATATTCATATTAATAAAATATTAACCTAATAATTTAAATTTACATTGTAAAAACAATTAACAATATCAATAAAATTTTATATAATAAATAAATAAAATTGTTAGATAAATGGGAGACTCGATCGTAATTATACATACCTAGTAAGTTTTTTTTTAAACTGTACTAATTGTGCAGCTTGTTACCTACTTACTAAATGTAGTAATTGGCAATATCAAGCACTAATTACAGGTGTGAATATACAGATTTGTAGGGGACAATATAGACATGTATACAAGCAGCATTGTTTTTATTAGGGAGGCCCCCTATCTACATATCTAGATCTGCAAATAGGGCAACAAAAAACAACTTCAGCTGTACCACGACATCTTCTTTATTCATCCACAATTTGTGAGCAAAGATATCATAATTTATGGTTAGTGCTTATTGTTTTATGATCTAAGACCATGATTACATGGGGTTGAATATCAGTGGTACTTCTGCACCGTTACCAGAGGATGGCTAACGATATTAGGTATTTGTTATTTTCGGATGGGATCTTCGTCTCCTAGTTGGTCCTTCGCTAGGAAGATTGTCTTATAACAGTGGATGGCTTACAACCATCACCAACGACAGAAACAACAGTGGAAATGTGTATATAATATGATAAAGTGGGGACATTCCTTCCAATTCCATGCCTAATAAGTAGAATATGCTACACTCTCAAACCAGTATTCCATCAAACTAATATTAAAATTTATGGCGGGTTATCTAAATCAGTAGACATCAAATCTACTGTCTTAATTTTTTCATGCCCATCATCGTTGACCTTTCAATTTTTTGATTAACTATCAAATACGTTGCCATAAGCAAAAAACATCCTACATGTCATCAAATTCTAGGTCTGCCTCCCATATTCTCCCCCACGCCGCTCTTCATCATGTTGGGGACTAGTAATGCACAATGTCGATACATTATGGCTCCCATTCTATGCATAGTACATCGCCCTAACACGTTTTAATTATAACTTGCAAATTATGACACTATTTATATCACCCATATGTTTTATAGCTTTAGTTTTTTTCACTAGCGGTCTTGTCAAGCCTTATAAAAACTTATATAATTATATTCTAAGGTCATGTAAAAAGCCTATAAAAACTGTAATTATATGCCAAGGTGCCAAGGTCGTGTCCAAATTAGCCTATAAAAACTATAATTATATGCCAAGGTCATGCAAATTAGTATTATAATTAACATTATATGCCAAGGTTTAGTGGGTTTTTTTATATGCCAAGGTCATGTCCAAATTAACATATAGTTGGGTTGCATTAATTCAGTTTTGTTAATATAGGGATGTGTAAATATATATTATATATATGTTAGAATTTACTAAATTCTAACACTCCAAATGGATTCAGAGACCCCTACAGTGTTATAATTTAGTAAAATGTACAAATTCATTATCAAATTTGTAATTTTTTTCATTGTCGGAGTGACAACTAAAAATGACCAAATAAATGACCAATTGTTATGTGGTCATTTTTAGTCTAGATATCTCGTGACCAAATTTGGTCATTTATCTTGGTCTTTTTTAGTTGGTTTTTATCACGTGACCAAAAGTGGTCATTTATCTTGGTCTTTTTTAGTTAGCTCACTTAAATTTATCAGTTTTGGTCATTTATCCCTTGAAAAAAACTGTGGTGACCAAAATATTTGGTCTCCAGGTCACTAATCTCTCATTTTCCACTAGTGAGGGTTTTCCACGATAAATCTTTTGTTCTCTTGTGTCACTGAACTTGTTTTTCTTTCAATGATCCTACCATCTTAAATTGGTTTAGAATATCATCTAAGCAATAAGAAACACTTAACATGGTATCAAAGACACCTTGAAAGGAGACATTGTACAACTAGGGTTTATTGTTCTGAACAATTCCCTCATCAAATCAACCAAAAACGATGATTCACTCAACTCGCCCTAGAAGAGCACATATTTCTGTGAAGACGAAACTAAATTCCAAGAAGTTTCATTTTTGGGCCCGACATTATTGTCGGGGAGAACTAGGGCTTCAATTTTCTTGAAGTTCCATCATCAATCTCAAAAAAGCAAGATACATTCTAGTTCGCTTTGGGGAAGCACATCTTTTCCAACACTCATTCCTACAAGTGTTTCCAACTGGAAGTTAGGGTTTTTTCCATCAAACCCTAGGTCATCCCGAAGAAGGTCATTCAGGAGCAATCTTCTCCAAGAAAGTAAGTATTGTCTCTTCTATTTCCATTTTTAGTTTCTCATTATGTTAAATATGACAAACAATACCAAGCTAGATGAGAAGCTTGAGTGTGCTGAGAAATTCATAGCATAGAAGTATCGAATCATGCTCATCCTAGAAGAGAATGACCTAAAAGGATTCATAAAGGAGGAAGTTGCAGAACTAGAAGGAGATGAAACTAAGGCCAAGCACAAGAAGGATACGATAAAGGCTAAAAGAATCATAGTTGACTCCATTAAAGATAACTTGATCTCTCAAGTATATTCAAGGAGAACACCAAAGGAAATGTTTGATGTCCTATCCAACATATTTCAAGGAAGGAATATCAACATGAAGATGACTTTGAGAAATTAATTTAAAGGTGTGAAGGCTCATAAGTCAGAAACCATGCACTCATATTTCACAAGATTATCCTAGATCAAAGAGCAGTTGGGAGCTATTGGTGACATAATAGAAGATGCATAATTTGTAATGACCGCCTTGAATGGTCTTCCAAGAGATTGGGAATCTTTCATTCGAGGAATATGCTCCAGAAGAAAGTTGACCAAGTTCTGAAAGTTATGGGAAGAATGTGTTCAAGAATAAGAAAGAATAGCAGTGAGAGAAGAGAAACTAAATGAAAGTGAAGAGAAATCCCTGGAAGTCCATACCAAAGGCGAGAACAAGAGGAAGAGTTATGATCATCCTCCCAGGAAAGTGCAAGGGTTTAAGAAGAATAAAAAGTTCAACAAATACTTCTCAGGATATGAATGCTTCACTTGTCACAAGATGTGACACATATCCATAAACTGTCTCATGAGGGCATATCAACTCAAGAAGAAGAACAAAATATTATAGGCCCATATAGCTAAAGACAATGATCAAGAACATGAAGATTCTTGTGAAGAATATGTTTTAATATCAACACTCATAGGTTTAGTCTCACTTGTTAATGCTACTTGGCTAATAGATAGTGGTGCCTCCATGCACATGACAGGGTACAAGGATTCACACTCTTTTCTTGTACAAAAGGATTCCCTGCACAAAGTAATGCTTGGAGATGATTACCAATATCCCATTAAATGGATGGGAGAATCCTCTTATAGGCTAGACTCAGGAAAGTCCATGAAGATAAATGATGTCCTGTATGTCCAAGGACTAAAGAAGAATCTCCTTTCTATCTTAGCATTAAATAAGAAAGGTTTTAGAAATTCTTTTGTAGATGGTGAAGTTCTTATGTGGACAAGAGTAAAAACTATAGATTATGCAGTAGTGATTGGATTTGAAGAAGGAGAACTCTACATACTAAAGGGACATGTAGACTCATCCTTGATGACTAGCACCATAAGCCCATGTGAGTTATGGCACAGAAGACTTGCTCATGTACATTACAAAGCATTACCAATTGTAAGCAAGGTGGTGACAAGTTTGCCAGAGATTCAAATAAACCATGAAGGAGTGTGCACAAGGAAAGAATACCAAGAACCCTTATCCAAGCAGTAACATAAAAGAAAAATGGATTCTATACATTGTTCGCTCAGTTGTTTTTGGACCAATGCAAACTACTTCATTAAGCGAATATGTTTACTATGCCTCTTTCATTGATGACTACTCCCGCAAAACTTGGATTTATTTCTTGAAGAAGAAGGATGAAGTGTTTGAGAAGTTCAAGGAGTTTAAGGATCTTGTATAAAACCTCTTTGAAAAGAGGATCAAGACCTTTATATTAGATAATGGAGGATAATTCACGTCAGCTGAATTCAACAAGTACTGCAAAAAAATTGGGATTAAGAGGGAGCTCACCATTCCCTATAATCCACAACAAAATGGTGTGGTAGAAAGAAAGAATAGATCTATAATAGAAGATGTAAAATCCATGATCCATGATCAAGATATACCTATGTATCTATGGGAGAAGCAGCTAGAAAAACATTATATGTGCATAGTAGAATCTCCCACAGTACCCTTGGGAATAAAACTTCAAAAAGATGTTTACCAAAGAAAATCCTTAGGTCAGTCACCTAAAAATATTTGGATGTCTCGTATACATACACATTCCCAAAGAGAAAAGATCAAAGTTGGATCCTTTAGGAAAATAGGGATTGTTTGTAGGATATAGTGAGAAATCAAAAGCTTACCGAATCTATATCCCAAGATACCATCAAATTGAGCTAAGTAGAGATGTTACTTTTGACGAAGATAAAGATTTCATAAAATCAAGGAAATACAAGGAATTCGAAGAGGAGCATGAAACTCCTAGATCTGCAAAAGTTTCTAAACCACTCATAAATGAGGAGGAAGAACATATATTTAAGGAACATGACATGACAGAACCTAAAATACCTAAATAACTTACTAGTGAGATCATCTCACAAAAAATAAGGCATGCTTAGGCATGAAAAGTAATTGAAGAAGCAAAAAGACATGGTGTCCCAGAAGGAACCATCAGATAAAGAAAGAAGGCAAAGCCATACCCCAGTTATGTGGCTTTGATGTGAAACCTCGTTGACAAAGAAACTACATGCTTTGAGGAATCAATAAAGCATAAGGAATGGGTAGATGCCATGGTCAAGGAATACTAGTCCATTATAAAGAATGGTGTATGGGAACTAATACCAAGACCAAAAAACAAATCAGTAGTATCCTCCAAATGGATCTACAAAACAAAGCATTCAACAAATGATGATATAGAGAAGTACAAGGAAACATTCGTAGCCCGCAGGTTCTCTCAGAAAGAAGGAATCGACTATGAGGATATCTTTGCACCAATAGAAACGTACACCTAAATTAGAACCATTCTTTCATTGGAATCAAAGATGAAGTGGAAGTTACATCAGATGGATGTAAAGACAACTTTGCTAAATGGAGTAATAGAAGAATAAGTATACATTGAACAACCACAACGTTTTTAGATACGTAATAAAAAAACTCATGTATGCAGACTCAATAAGGAATTGTATGGGATGAAGTAATCCCCTAGAGCATGGTATGGAATAATTTATGGTTTCCTGATAAGTTTGGGATTTACAAAGAGTAAAGAAGATTCCAACCTATACTATAAAGTTGAGGATGATGGACTTATGATATTACTACTATATGTAGATGATTTATTTTTAACATGTGAATACAATCCCATCAACGAATGCAAGAAGAAGCTCGCTATGGAATTTGATATGAAAGACCTTGGAATGATGCACTACTTTCTACATATTGAAGTATGGCAATATCTAGACAAGATTTTCCTAAACCAAGGAAAATATGCAGTAGAGATACTAAAGAGATTTGGGATGATGGATTTTAAGGATATGACTACTCCGATGACAATAATTTTGAAGGTCTTGAATGATGATTCATCGGAGATAGTGGATGTTACCTTATACAGGCAGATTATCTGTTCACTAATGTACTTAACTAATACAGACCTAATATATGTTTTGTTGTAAACACCTTAAGTCATTATATGGTGAATCTCAGACATATTTACTTAGTAGGATAAAAATATATGATGAGGTATCTTAAAGGGATGTTAAATTATGGTGTCAGATATGCATCAGATGGCTCCATCAGCTTACATGGATTTACAGATTCAGATTGGGAAGGAAGTGTCGAAGACAGAAAGAACACTTCAGGATGTTGTTTTGTTTGGGATTAGGCATGATCTCATGGTTTAGCAGAAAACATACTAGTATTGCACTCAGCACGGCAGAAGTCAATTACATAGCAGCATGTTCAGCTTGTAGCAAAGCAGTATGGCTTTGCAATATGTTGGAAGAATGATTTAATATAGAGGTAGAGGTAACTAATATCCCTTTCCATAATCAAAGTTGTATTAAGATGACAAAAAATTGGTGTTTCATGATAAGTCAAAACATATTGAAATCATATATCATTACATCTAGGATATGGTACAGAAGGGAGTTGTAAAGCTCAAATGTGTTCCTACAGAGGAACAACTGGCAAATATATTGACTAAGCCTCCATCTCGTGTAAAGTTTGAATACTTTCGAGACAAAATTGGTGTAGTCCTAAAGGACCTCTGTTGAAAGAGGGAGTAGAAGAGGTAGAAGGCTCTCTATTTCAGTGATGTGGTAGCTCAGTATAGGGTAGGGTATATATGGATAGGATTGTTGGACCGAAAGGGTTAGTAAGTTAGGATAGGCCTGTTGATCCTAGCGGGATTAGTATGTCTAGCTAGGATTGTTTGGCCTGAAAGGGTTAGTAATCCATAAAATTCTTGTTTGGTTCCCAAGGAAGATCCGTCTGTATTACTAGGCTTGTTGGCTCGAAATGGTTAGTAAGTCAGACAAAATGCTTGGGTGGATCTACCAAAGAACCAACAGCGATGCTGCTTGAGAAGGGAAAAGGGCTAGAGGTGGTTTCAATATTCCTATACTTATAAGGAAGGTTCAGTATTCTCATATAGTTATTGATGAGGTACATTCAGTATTCTCATACGGATGTTGATGAGGTAGTTTCATTAATTTCATACTGATGATTGATGTAGTAGATTCAATATTCTCATATTGATATTGATGAGGTCGATTCAGTATTCTCATAATGATGTTGATGAGGTAGTTTCAGTATTTTCATACTGATGATTGATGCAGTAGATTCAATATTCTCATACTCATATAGTAGATTCACTATTCTCATACTTTCATACTGATGTTAATGCAGCAATTTCAATACTTTCATATTTATGATTGATGATGTGGTTTCAGTACTTCACTGATTGTACAAATCCTGATCTAACGTTTATTTTTTGATTATGAGGTTTTAGCACTAACATGCTAATGATGTTATGTTGTTACTTTATTTTTTACATACTAATGTTGCAGGTATATGCTTCAATATTCACTCACTGATATGGCAGAAGATGATTCAGTAATTCACATACTGATGTGACAGAAGAATATTCAGTAACCACATACTGATATGGAAGAAGATGATTCATTATTCATATATTGATTTAGAAGAAGACTCGGTATCCACATATTGATATTGCAAAGGAAGACTTAGAAGAAGACTCAATATCCACATACTGATATTGCAGAAAAAGACTCGGTATCCACATATTGATATTGCAAAAGAAGACTTAGTATCCACATATTCATATTGCAAAAGAAGACTCAGTATCCACATACTGGTATTGCAAAACAAGTCTCAGAAGAAGATTCAATATCCACTTACTGATATTGTAGAAGAAGTTGTAAAAGATGATCACGTATTCTCATACTGAGATTGATGATGAAGATGCATGATGCGGTTCCAAAAATTCCTATGGCATATAGAGACTCACCAATCATATGCACAGTAGTGGTAGTGGTTGTTGTTGGTATAGAATACCTTCCTAGTTAAGAGGGAGTGTTAAAATATTATAACTTCGAAGGATATTCTAGTTGTGCTTATTGTATTCATCCTTCTAGAGTTGCCACTTATGTAATTCGTAATTGCGCCGAGAGGCACTCTACAACCCATTATGGGGGAGATCTTGTAACGTGATGTAACGTTACTAATGTTTGTAACATGTCGGCAAAAGATAATAAAACAATCTAATATGGAGGAGAGGTTATAATCTTCCTACCTAACAAAACAATAAAAAAGTAAAAATTTAATTATCCGTAAAAAAAATGTGGGTCAATAAAAAAAAACAAAATTGAATTATCCGCAAAAAAATGTTGGCCTTGCACATGGTTTTAAAACCATGCGCAAGACATTCTAAACAACTCATGGTTTTATTGTACATGGTTTAGGAGGTCATGTGCAAGGCCTCCTAAACAACCCATGGTTTTATTGTACATGGTTTAGGAGGGCCTTGCAAATGGTTTTAAGACCATGTGCAAGGCCTCCTAAACAACCCATGGTTGTAGGAGGGCCTTGCATATGTTTTTAAAACCATGTGTAGGGAAATGATGCAATGTTAGTTCCTAACAAAATAAAAAATAATAAAAAATATTATATGTCGGCCATAAATAATATTAAATATTAATAATAAAATTATTATATGTGGACCTTAAATAAAAAGATGTGTCTTTTGGTTTGAATCAAATCAATGGATATCTAAGAAGAGGTTTGCAGCCCCAGAGATTTGATCCATCTTGGCGCTTGATAGAGCCTAGGATTTGGATCTATGCTAGTGTAAAAGTCATTGAAAGAATCAATGTAAACTTCCAACTTAAGTCGGGTCAATAGTACCTTTGAGTCATTATAATAAATATTATTTTGGTGTCCTACTAGTCAAGTTGATCTTGTCAGCTAGACAAGTAGGCCCAATCAAGTTTTAGGAAAAGGCAAGAGTCAAATATAAATAGGGAGGCACCTCCTTCATTTGTACTCACTTCACTCAAGCTTGTTTGCAAGAGAGAGAAGTAGGAGTGCACTAGAAGGAAGAGAGAAGCATTTGTCTTTGGGTTTTACACTATTTTAGTTGAGTTCTATATTAAGGAATTTTTGTTGGGTTTTCTCCCCCATGAGGGTTTCCCACGATAAATCTTTTGTTCTCTTGTGTAATTGTACTTGTTCTTTCAGTGATCCTACCATCTTAAATTGTTTTAGAATATCATCTAAGCAATAAGAAAAGCTTAACAGGTACCTAGACAATCCAGATAAGTGTGGTCTCATTAATTTATTTTCAGTGTTGCAAAGGGGAAAATGGGAAAGGATTATGACGAAGAGAAGGTGAAGGAGTTGAGTGTATGGGCGAGTCCATTCGGCATGAGGATTTTGATTGCATTGGAAGAGAAAGGAGTCAAATATGAATACCAAGAAGAGAATCTCTTTACCAAAAGAGAGCTTAATTTGCTACAGATGAATCATGTTCACAAGCTATACCAATCTTCATCCACAACGGAAACCCTGTCTGCGAGTCTCTCATCATTCTCGAATACATCGACGAGGCTTTACCTGCTTCCAATCCTTTTTTACTCGGCACCGCATATGAGCACGCCCAAAAAAGATTCTGGGAAGACTTTGTTGACAAGAAGGTATTTCATCTCGTTACCTTAATCAATTCTTCATCTCATCTCGGATCAATTAATTGTTTGCGGACTAAATTGTTTTAATTTGTGCAGATTTATGATAATGGCGATTCTCAAATTTTGATATTCAAAGGAGAATCCCATGAAGAAGCTAAGTGCAATTTGTTCCAGAGTACCTCGGATTGTTGGAAGGAGCGCTCAATGAGCTTTATGGCGTCGTTAATTCTTATTTTGGAGGGAAGCAGTTTGGGTTCATGGATATTGTATGCATACCATTTGCCTCTTGGTTCCTCGCCTGGGAAACAATGGGAGAATGGAAGATACCATTGGAGAGTGGGGTTCTAAGACTTCACAAGTGGGTGAATACGTGTATGGAGCGATAGAGCGTCAAGAAAATCCTTCCACACCCTGATCGCGTTATGTAATTCTCCCTTCAACTGAGAAAGATATTTGTCGGCTCAGACTGAAGATATATATAATTTTGAGAGAAGAGTCTGGAGTGGAATAGTGTAGATTGATGCTATAATATATATATATATGAATGAGAGAGAGTGTGTGAGATAAGAATGTAATAACGAGTCTTTTCTGGACTGGAATAGCGTGGATTGATGCTACTATCATTGTATTCATGTTTGTATGTTATAATATGAAGTGTGTTATAGAAATTCCACTGCATAATTAGAACATGTACTTATTCTTGTTGAATCTATCTGCAGAGTATTGATGTCATCTATTTTTGTATTTATGGTGTACTGATACCACATATCTGTATATATATATATATTCTATTTTTAACTAAACATATTTAGTGGTATTACAATATTAAACATCTTCCAGTGGTATTACAATGTTTTCTACGTATGTGTATTGTAAAAATATGGGATATTTTCTACCTATGTGTATTGTAAAAATATGGGAGTGTGGTTTAATGGTCATCTGGTTAACATCATTTTTTTAAAAGAAATGTGTGGAAGAATCTTGGAAGTATTTCTTTTATTTTTTTAACATCCTTTTTTTAAGAAAATATTAGAAGAAGATAGATAGTAAACCAAACTTCCATTTGCCATGTTAAAATACAGTTTTGGAATAATTTGTAATTGCATTTTTTTATTAATTTAGAGTTTTATTTTTTAAATAATGTCTAACTTCAAAATTGAGGAATAATTTGTATGAGGTTGGTTTTCATATTAAATTAGAGTTATATTTTTTTAACAAAGTTTAACATTTTATTATTAGTTTTGTTATGTTAGTTTTGTAATGGAGAAGTGTTAACAATGTGTAAATATTATTGTTATAAAAAATAATATATATGTATTTAGGTTTCAAAAAATATGATTTAATTTTATTAAAAAATATAAATTTATAAAAAATAGATTTAATTTATTAACAAAGTATTTTTTTTTTGTTATGATTATGAAGAAAAGGATGATAATAGTTAGTTTTTAATGAAACAAATTTTGGTTTATTGCACCTTACAAAAATAAGGAATGTGTTTATCTTTAGATTCATGATATATTTTAATTTTAACCTTTTGTAAATATTTTCATTTGGAACATAAGAAACATACTATGTGGACTAGTACATATTTCTAGATAGAATATCCATGTATTTGAATGTAGCATTATGATATTCAACATAAGACTTGCTGATAAAAGGTAGAGTGCAACTCGGATGCGGGTGGCTACGTAACACATAGACAAATGGGAGTAAACGTCGAGACACATAGTTGTTCCCTGACATCACTCCCTTGACAATCCCCTCACCCTATCCTTAAATGTTGCGGGTTGTCCCTCGACGTCACTCCCTTGACAATCCCCTCACCCCGTCCTTAAATGTTGCGGGTTGTCTTCCACCTTGAAAGGCGCAGGCTCTCCAAGCTCATGATGGGAAGTGTCCTTCCTTTCGTCACCTGGTGCTTCTGCTCTCCTTGTAGCGTAATGGCGATCTTAATGGCACCTCTATATCTGTGTCCCCCCTTCAAGGGATTCCTGCTCATCGTTCTTCACCTCATTTGCTCGCTCTTGTTCAATCCTACGAAGGATGATTATTCTGCAGAGTCAGAGGCGACGAAGAAGCATTACAGCCTTCAATCTCCTTCACTCATCCGCTCTGTCGACACTCAAAATCTTCATCACTCTGCATCTCCGGTCCACCAGATTATGTCGCGTAGAAATTGCAAGTCCTTTATTATTATTTCGTCCAATAAAATGAAGGGATACAACCTATAGAAACCCTATTGCACTTCCTCTTCACTCTCTCACAATCATATAGATCTCTTTTACAATGCTACAATACAATACACAGTTGTATTACAATGCTTTCCTTTTATAGGGGAATTACCATGAGAAAATACCATGTGTCGCCCAATATGATGTCCCCCGCACCCCCCTATTGGGATGAGTGTATAGTAAAACTGGGGTACAAACACAGCTAAACAATAACATCTCTGAATCTGGAAGATTAGGATCCACAACCAACACTTAATGCAGATATGTTATTTTCCCAATCCACCGCCACCTTGGAATCACTGAAAATGTGCAAACTTCTAAAGTTTTTTTTATGGGAAAACAAAAAGAAGCAAGTGAAAAGCATAGAGTTCTACCCATGTGTCAGTTCCCATGCTGCAACCCAATTGAAGTAAGAAAAGGTGACTTTCCAAGAGCTTAATGACCATACCACAGCCTGGTTTTCACAAGTTGGATGCACCATAAGAAAAACCCAATATCCTCTCCTCTGGATAAGTAGGTTCTTCGACGATTGTATTATTCTTTCCCATATGAGGCCAGTGAAGATCTAAATATAGATTTAATATTTTTAGGCAGGTCACCTATATGTTTGGTACAATATCCTTGAAAATATTGGTGTTCCTGGTTTTCTAGATTCCCCACCAAACAAAACGGGGGAGATCACTTTGATGGGGATATCTTTGAACCTAGTCTTGTAGAGTTGTTTCAGAGGAACCTTGCAACCATTTGTGGTGGATGCATGACATAGAGGTAACCTCTTTCCAAGTTTCATTAGAGAAGGATCACATATAAAAGATATGGCATATTGATTCAGAACTGTGTCTACACAGAGAGAAATAGTTTGGTCCCATAAATCCTCGGGAGATCAAATTGTCCCAAGTAAGAATTTTGTTGTGGATACATAGCCAAGTAAAGAACCTAGTTTTTAAGGGAATATGTCGAGTGCAAAGGAAAACCAGTAAACTGAAAATCTCACTAAGACTGCCTTCAAAAGAATAAGTCTTCCACCTAGGGAGATCCATTTAAAGGGCCAACAATTGATTCTTTGCTCTAACTTCACATATGAATACGGCCTGAAACCGTTAATCAAAGCCTCTATTTCGTAAGGCATAAAATAATGAATATGTGATAAGATTCATTCATCAAACTCATGCTATAGGAAATCATACTTCTAGGAACTAACCTACATCCATATAGCAAAGCAAAAGAGAGATACAATGTCAAGATATGCTTTCCATTCCTCAACAAAGCTAGGTTAGGGAATGTTAAGCAGTGAATTTAACACAGGCAAAGATTTTTCCAAAGTGGCCTACCAAATAAATCTACTAGGACCCTCCATAAACGAAAGGGGAGATAGGGGACATCCTTGTTTGAGACCGTTGGAGCTCTTGAAAATAGAGGTAGGACGATCATTTAGAAGGACAACGGAAGAGACAATGCTTACACTTGCCATAATTCAATCAACCACAAAGCTTGGAATCCCAATTCATTGACATTAACTAATTGTAAATTAAATATTCATATTCATAGTGACCATGGGTGGAAAGGCCCTTATCATCTATGTGAGACTATGAGTATTTCTTCTTAAAGTTCGATAAGATAGACCAAAGTTAGTTTCAATGAACGTTAAACATCATTATCATTATCATCAACTTACCAAAAACAAATATAAAAATCAATGATTTATAATTTAAAAATATAATTATAATGTGATATTTCATTTATCTAACCAATATAATTATAATGTAAAATAATATGATATAAAATAAAATTTACATAATAACATTAAAAACCTTATACTCATCCTTTAAAATTTTGATACTCTCAAAATTAATTAAAACTTGTAAACAATAGTGCATGGAAAGGTGACTCTTTGTTCACAAAGGGGCCAATATTTCGATTTGGCCATTGACACTTTGGTTGGAAAATAACGAATCCCATACCATAAAGCTAAGCAGAGCCACGAATGTTGGTTTTCTTTGCTTCCTCGGCATGTGAAAGTTATTGCCTTGGTCTGCATATCTGAAAAGAGATAAAGGGCAGAGAACAGTATATCACAGAACTGTCAGTTCATTATTTGGGGAGCTGGGACTATTATTATAATAGTAATTTGCAAAAAGAGAGCAAACACTGTTTAAAGTGCTCTTTCCTTTAGTAAAAGATAAAAAAAACTGTGGACCACATAGTAAGTACAGAGCATCGTTTTTCCTAAATGTGTTTTGTTCAAAATGTGAGGTCCACGAGTTGAATTGACCACGACCAAACAATGTCAAAGACTATGCCAAGTTTTAAAAAATATATATATATATATATATATATTTTCAGTTCTGAACATGGTAGCCGCACTTTCTTGCTCAAACAGAATTCAAAAGCGCTTGAGGTTAGGAAATGAGGAGGTCGCTGCTAGCCACATCTTTGGTTCACGTGTATTTTGGAGAATGAATAAGGTGTATTGTATATAAAGATAGAAGATTTTTTAAACAAATTTTCAAAAGGAGCAAGATGTGGCTTGGATAACTTTTTTCAACGTCAATTACCTACCAAGCAACAGCAACAGCCAGACTGTTAGACACGGCCACTTTTAAGGTAATCGCTTATGCACTAGGCTGCAGAAAGCTAAGCGACTAGGGGAATGGATGGATGGTTCCTCTCTCACTATATATAACTACCTATCTATAAATCTCTCCAAGCATTCAAGCAACCTGGATAAACATTCATTGATCCAGAGATAAGTGTTGTCTCATTTATTTTCAGTTTTCCAGACGGGACGATGGAGAAGGTTGATCAGGAGGAGCAGGTGAAGGTGTTGAGCTTATGGGCGAGTATATTCGGTATGAGGGTTTTGATTGCCTTGGAAGAGAAAGGCGTCAAATATGAATACCAAGAAGAGAATCTCTCCGCCAAGACCAACCTTTTGCTGCATATGAACCCTGTTCACAAGATGATACCCGTCCTCATCCACAACGGCAACCCTGTCTGCGAGTCTCTCATCATTCTCGAGTACATCGACGAGGTCTGGCCTGCTTCCAATCCTTTTATGCCCGACACCGCATATGGCCGAGCCCGTGCAAGATTCTGGGCAGACTTTGTAGACAAGAAGGTATTTCATCTCATAATTACCTGAATCAATTCTTCAATATTTCATCTCAGATCAATTAATTGTGCGGACTAAATCGCTTTGATTTGTGCAGGTTTATAATAATGGAGCTTCTCACATTATGAGATTCAAAGGAGAAGCCCAGGAAGAAGCTAAGCGCAATATGTTGGAGTACCTGGGATTGTTGGAAGGAGCTCTCAATGAGCTTTCCGGAGGCGTTAAGCCTTATTTTGGAGGGCAGCAGTTTGGGTTCATGGATATCGCATTCATCCCATTTGCCTCTTGGTTCCTCGCCTGGGAAACAGTGGGGAACTGGAAGATACCATTGAAGACTCAGTTCCCAAGGCTTCATGAGTGGGTGAATGCGTGTATGGAGCGAGAGAGCGTCAAGAAAATACTTCCACATCCCGACAAGATTGTAGAATACGCCGTTCAAGCGAGAAAGCGATTTGTCGGCTCCGACTGAAAATATAATATATATATAAATCGGTGTGATAGAGATACATAGATATAAGAATGTAATAACGAGTGTTCTCAAGACTCTGGACTTATATATATATATATATATATATATATATATGAGAGAATGATGAGATACATAGATACATATAAGAATGTAATAACGAGTCTTATCTGGAGTCTCGACTGGACTGGATTGGATTAGCGTGGATTGCTGCACTATGGTTTTATTGGTCTTTGTATGATATGATATGAAGACTGTCACAGAAATTCAAGTGCATTTGAATCAATAATTAAAATATTTATGTATTCCTATTGAATGTTGAATCTATATATAACAAAGTAATATTGTTATTTATTATTTATGATACGAAGATTTTTATAGAAGTTTAAGTGTTTGTATGTATAATTAAAATATTTATTTATTTTAGTTGAATGCTGAATTTATTTACATAGTAATAATGTTATTGATTTATTTATAATTATATTTGGTTTATATTTATATTAATTTTATTCATAGTTTTTGTTTAACAATAAACTATCTTCACAAATTAAGTGATTTACCTCTACTCTATTAGTATATAAGATTTTGAACATTTTTTAGTATATAAAAAACATTAACCTTAGTATAACAAGTGTATAGCCATGATTCATTATTCATTTCTTGTTAAATGCATCTTGATTAAGATTTAAATAAGGTTCAGTTAATGGGTGGGGTGGTTAAAGAAAGGAGAAACAATTTGTTTTTTAGTTTTTTAATTTAATTTTTATTTATTTATTATTATTAAATAGTATTTGTTTTCTGTGTGTATTAGCTCTAAATATTTGGTATGAATAATGGATATAAAATTATATATTTTAGTTTTTTTAAAGAGTGAGTGGCTAGTTGGGCTTATGTTGCACTGAAGTTTTGTAAGTAATAAAATGGTAGGTGCTTAAATTGGATTTTCCACTTAAAATTGTTGTGTCCTATTTATTTGGGTTATTTGTTTTATGCCTCAATATGTTTTGTTTTAAGTACATCTACAATCCATTTATGTTATTAATGTGATTGCAAAACATTATTATTATTATTATTATTAATAGCATGTCTAGTTGTGGGTAAGCATATGTGGGAAAAGTGACCACTACCACTTAGCCACTACTCTAGAACTTCTTCGGAAGGAGAAACCTCCTAGGGAAAAGCCCTATTTCGAACATGTAAAAACTCCTAAAAATAGATCTCTCATATATATGTGTTAATTACGAGTGCCTAATGGAGTTGATTGTAAGCAAGCCCATGTACAAGAAACAAACATAATATGCAATTAATGAGAAAGTTATCACTAATTTATATATCATTCAAAATTTATACAGCATCATATAATCCAAATAAATTAAATAAATTAAAATATAAGTTATATTACCATTATTTAAATGATAAGCATGCAAATTAATAAACATTCAAAAAAAACTAATTATACAAATAAATTGAACCAAATATAATTTAACCCATGCATTTAAAATACTATTAATAACTCCAAATAAATAAACATACAAAAAGTAATTATACGAATAAACTAAACCAAATATAATTTAATGCAGGCCTTTAAAATACTATTTATAAAACAACAAATTAATAAACATACAAAATAATTGTGTAAAGTATTAATGCATTTTTGAAAGGAAAACCCTAACAAATTGGTAGCAAGCTCGGAGAGACAGATTGGGAAAAGCTTGAAACGAGAATGGAATGGGGGAGACTGTTGGCAGCGATGAGACCGAGGGCGGAGGCCTCTGCAAGTGAAAGGAAGGAAACTCGTGGGCAGGTCGCTGCTAGCAGCGAGGGTTCAAAGCTGCAGCACGGGGGAGAACGAATGGTGGTTGCATGCTGGAGAAGAAAGCCGACAAGGTGGGCGCAGCATGGTCGCTGGAGAAGGTTACACGGATGGAGTGTTTGAGGAAAGATGGAAGTTGTAAATCGCTTAGTAGTACAACTGCTTTGCATGTAGAACAACAAGTATCGTCGATTATGGGATGATAACCTTCCATACATACATATAGCTACAATTCTGCTGAACACAGTTCTATGGGAAAGAGTCTATTTGAGATCTGGTATGGATTTCAACCCTCAATTCCTATCGACTTGGTTAGTTCCTCGACACACAGTCGAATAGCACAGAATTCAAAGGACAAGAAGTGGAGAAAGCATTAAAGTTTATAGATCAAATCTACAACATCCACAAACAAGAACAAGAAATGTTGCAATGAGCTAATTTGCAAAAACTAAGGCCCGACACGACAAGCATCGTATTCCTCATTCATTTCAAATTGGGGATCAGGTCTGGTTACATCTAAAGAAGGAGTGATTCACTAGTCCATATAGAAAATTGAAACCGTTGCGATATGGTCCATACATTATACTTAATTAAACAGATTGGAGAAAACAATATCCTTTGCGATATGGTCCATACATCCCTCTTTTGCAAACAAGTTGTTGCTCAATTAGATAACTAATTGCAGTTTATGCTTTGATTTTGTATTTGTTTTTGTTTTAAACATAGTTACATTTTTCCTATCATTATGGAGTTTGAAATTTGGTGTGATTCTGGAGTTTGAAATTTGGTATTCCAAATCAAGTAGAAGAAACAACCAATTGTGAGAAGAAATTTACATGAAATGAGTGATAATCGATAGTAGTTAGGTTGAAGAGAAACAAAACCATAAAAAGAGAAACAATGGACAACACATTAATCCGTTCAGTGAGTACATGCATATATAGCGTCAAAGAAATGAATTGTGACCATCATTGAGTTTCAAAGATTTTTTAGTTCATATTTTGGATACCTAAGTTTGATAAAAATGTAATTTATAAAATGATATAAACAAAATAATGAATGTGAAGATTTTTTTTATATAAATAATATAAACAAAATAGTGAATGCAATGAAGTTTTTTTAGATCTAGGTTTGATAAAAAAAAATTGTAAAATAAAATAAACAAAATAATGAATGAAAGAAGTTTGGAGTTATATTTTGTATTCCTTCAAGGACTCCATCGATCAACATTATGTAACACTATGTAAGATGTGGGTATTTGTATTACATTGTGCTTCACCCGTTATATAATTAATTTTAATCTTATGAATATAAATGTTCTCTCAAAGTTAAATTATTCGTTCGACATATGGTTAATGTAGTGTGAAGTATATTGATTATTCCTCCTTTAATTATATCTTTTATCATCACAAACAATATATGGAAATTAATTTATGAAAAATGAATTAATTTTGTTAAATATAAACATAACATATTTTTCTTCTAAATATTTAAGATTTTAATATTTTTTGAAAGGAATTGCCATCTCTGAGTTTAAGAATGTTGAGGATGAAAGTCACTCTCTCTTAGTGTGCCATTTCTACAACGACAATAGACCTTCACAATCTTTATTATAATATTAACCTCACTAATCTTTTAACATGTCAAAACTATAGTCACCTCAGTACACTTATTTCTAATCTATTTGAGAATAAGAATAATTTGTTACAACAAATTAATTAATTTTTTAAGGTCGACGTATATTAAACTTATCTATATATATACTAGGGAATCGACAACTAACAACTATGACACGGTGCCCAAAGATCCAATCTCACTACCACTATATTCCTAGGTGCATCCACAGGGCCTGAACCACAACACACAGGTAAGTTTGGGGGAGATTCGAACATGAGACATTCCACTTACAACCATTTACAACATTTCAAATTTACCACTTGTTTTTCCTCCCAATAGGTAACCATATTACTAATTAATATAGCTATACTAGTAGTATTTGAATTTTTAAAAATGAATATAAAATATATAAAAAGCTATGCAGAAAGGCAAAAATGTTACCTATTTTTCTTAAATTTATGATATAAAGTGTAAAGACAAATATAAAATGTAAACAACAATGGTGAGAGAAGAGAATCACGGCAACCATGTTTGGATTGAACCATTTGAAATTTTGTTTATGTGGTATAGACTACAGTCTCTAAGGTTGGGTTACGTTACAGTTATACTTATAATTGAAATGTCTAAAAGGTATGAGTATGATTGAATTCAAATAAAATTTCAAAATATTTAATCTTAAGACATTAATGTGGTTAAGGTCATGCTCAAATCAAAGAGGAGAACTATAGTCTCTAAGATTTGTTTGGGTTAGGGTTATACTTTCAATTGAACAACTAAAGGTAAATTATGAATTTTTAAAATATTTAACCATAATACATTAATGTGTTTAAGGTTGTGCTCAATTCAAAGAGGAGCATTGAGAAGCTCTTCTCCCTTCCTTCAAGAACAGAATGCATCTTAAGTTGACATTACGCTGAATTTGAGTTTATCATCAATTTGCATAGTTACTAAAATGGAACTCTTAATTTATAAGAAATTGAGATTGATAAATATTTGAATAAAATTATGGAAGATAGTTATGCTATTATGATAAATCATATTGTCAATACCTTTATATTTATATTAAGTTGTGTTACAATAAAAAAAAGAAAAAGATTCATTGTTTGTCTTTAGACTAAAAAATTTATTAATTTGAAATATGTTAACATTTCTTCAAGGTGTACTTAGTTGTAGGGACCCTCCGTGGTGTCCCTACTAAACTACCCAATAAACATGGAAATTTGCACCTCATAAATATGAAACACAAGGAGAATAAATTGTTCTTAACCATGCACAAGATCCATGATCTAGACAAGAAGTATATTACATAAATAAAATATCTACACATCTATAATCCATAGTTTAAGAAAATCAAATTACGATATTTAAGAATCAGAATTGATTAACTTGTAGAATACTTGTGAAATAACGTAGTTGTTGAAGGTTGATGCAATCACTAAAGATCCATTGTGAATCCCACCTTTGAATTGTCAATCATAAGTAATCCACCAATTTCCTCCCTACCATACCCATGGGTACTCTCATTGCCCTTGGACCCTCGAGCTGCAACAAGGATGACAAATAGAAAGCTATACAATAACAATGGTACGCATACTAATGCTATGGGGATCCCAACCCCTCTAGTACCAAAGTGAACCACACCCAAAATTGTTTTTTCAATTTAAGTTTATTTATTTATTTATTGTCATTAAATAGTATTTGTTTTATGTTTCTATTAACTCTAAATATTGGTATGAATAATGGATATAAAATTATATATTTTAGGATTTTTTTAAGAGTCAAGGATCTCCAAAAAACTAAGTGGCTAGTTGGGCCTATGTTGCATTGAAGTTTTGTAAGTAATAAAATGGTAAATGCTTATATATAAAATTATATATTTTAGCTTTTTTTTAAGAGTCAAGGATCTCCAAAAAACTAAGTGGCTAGTTGGGCCTATGTTGCATTGAAGTTTTGTAAGTAACAAAATGGTAAATGCTTAAATTGGATTTCCCACTTAAAATTCTTGTGTCCTATTTATTTGGGTTATTTATTTTATTTCAAAATATGTATTGTTTTAAATAGATCTGCAATTTGTTTATGTTATTAATGTGATTGCAAAACATTATTATTAGATGTAAGAGATTGGTTTATATTAATGACCCATAAATTATTTATTAGATCTGAGATTGTTTAATATAATTATTAGTTGTTGTTAATTTTCTAACAATTGGTATCACAACCATGTTTTTTTGGTTGGATATTTCTTGTGTATGACTTATTTATAGGTGAATGTGATGGAGACAATGATAAGCATTGAAAATCCTCTTGGGGTAAATTTTAACATATGGAGGTAAAAAATGGAAGATATACTCACATTGAAAGATCTTCAATTACCTATTGGAGGAAATTCAAAGAAACCCTCATCCATGAGTGATGAATATTGGGAGAGGGGAGAGGTTAGATCAAAATACAATAGCAACTATTTGGTTCATTCATAAAAAGGGGTTTTTAATTGTGAAAAATAAGGTCAATATATCGTAGGTATTCCGGGGTGAGGAGTAGCGTATAAGGGGTTTATACTTACTGGTGGATATAAAAAGGGGTTTCTTGTAAAAATAAGAATATCGTAAAAATAGGAATTTTTTAATTAGAAATATGTATTGGGAGGGGGGATCAACAATAGGATTTGTGTAGGTAATTATCAATATCTAGTGAAATTAGGGGCATTCTTTAATATCCCATGAACGAAGGCACTATGACATGGCTTCACTGACTGAAGACCTCGTCGACAATATTTGGGAGCCAATATACTTCCATGATTCACAAGAAAAATCAATTGAATCATTATGGAAAAATCTTCATGACTTGTATGAAAGAGACACAGCAATCAATAAATTATTTTTAATGAAAAAGTTGTTTAATCTCAAAATGAAGAAGAGGTTGCTTAATCTCAAAATGAAGAAGGAAGCTCCGTAGCCAAACATTTAAATGAGTTTCATTTTCATTTCCCCATCCAAGTAAGACTCCTTGCAAATAATGTTCATCGACCTACTAGTTCCCTAGGCTGAGATGAAAACATAAATGTTGTAATAAGAGGGATACGGGAACCAAAAGGACTTTTTTTTACCATATTCACATTAAAATGGGTCACATAAATAATAAATGCTAAGAAAATAAGGTGGCATTGGTCCATGAAGACACTTGGAAACTTGTGGAGCCTTTGGGTGACTAGATTCCCCACACACTTAGCATGACCTTCATCCAAATTCGAACCCATGAGGAATGTAACGTTCTTAGAGGGTGATGTGGTGTCACATAGCCTATCATGAGCCAAGGAATTTGAATTAGGAGAGTAGAGTAACTCCCATGGAAGAGGAAGAAACTAATAAGAAAATGTGTGCCACTTAGAAGGAGATTCCATGTACTCTATGACAACAAATGTTGGAATATTCTACAAACTACAATCAGAGACCCCTGCAAGCCCACTTAATGACCAAGCATATAGGTGAAGGCCCTCTTCATATGGGATTACCCAACATACACTATCGACCCTTTTCTTCACCATAATCGCCAAGCTTCCTCAGGCTCATCCAAACCCGCAAACGAAAACTGAAAGGAATCAGAAGTATGCATTACCCAATATCAAAACGAATGTGTAAAGAAATATTAAACCACAAGTGTTAAAGATTAGTCCATTTAATGTTGGAGGAACTTCATCCAACACTTGGATAAAGATGTATATGATTGAAGAACATTATTATTGGTGGCAACATCCTTTGTTATTTCTTGACAATATACATATTCATGGGTGTATTGATGAGACTGCTTTAAGCCACTTGAGGTATCCATGTTTTCTTTGCTTCTTATTTGGTTGATATTTTGGAGGAGGTTCTTCATTCACTTCTTGGATGAAAGAACACCTGGATGATTATTTTGATGCATCTTACATTCTTTGGGAGTAGCATTATAGGACATGGGATCCTCACCTATGTCATTGGAGAATATTTGATATAATACCCGATGCTTGTGTGTATCGGACACACGATTATCTACTTACTTGCATGTACATGCACATTCATGATTCTTTGATGAGGTACCTTCTTGATGCACATATTTTGGGGGAAAGAAGCAGTATGGGTTATTAAGTTAGCAATTGAGAAGGTGATTGTAATCAAAGTAGTACAGCAACAGGCATGGTGGTTCCTCTTTGAAACTTTCTTGGAATATTGAAAAAACCATGTTTGGAAATGTAGTTTCTACTTCAAAGAATTATACAATGAGTGAAAAAGGGTTGAAAGTTTAGAAAAGGTTTCCCAAATATGGAGGTAAAGATTACTTTGTGCAAATTTTGTTTTGATGTAATTAATTGATCTTTTGGTGTTTACTGGTGATGTCATAGGATATATCAATGTGAAAAATCCACAAGTATTTACTTTTGGGAACACACGATTGTAGTACATGGGTTCCACTACTCAAATTGCACGTAAAGAAAATTAAAGAGCAGAACCATAAGAGAGCACTTGGTGCAAAGGAAGGAGTACCAAGTGAGGATGCCACTTAGGAAGATGAACAAATATTGAAGCATCCAAACTTGGCATTGCTTGAGGACAAGCAACCTTGGGTGGGGAGGACTGTCATGTCCGCATCCAAATAAGACAAATTGCAAATAATGTTTCACCATCCTACTAGTTCCCTAGGTTGAGATGGAAACATAAATGTTGTAATAAGAGGGATATGGGAACCAAAAGGACTAAATAGTTTACCATATTTACATTAATGGGTCACATAAATAATAAATACGAAGAAAATAAGGTGGCATTGGTTCATGAAGACACTTGGAAGGTTGTGGATCCTTTGGGTGACTAGATTCCCCACACACTTGGCATGACCTTCATCTAAATTCGAACCCATGAGGAATGTAACATTCTTGGAGGGTGATGTGGTGTCACATAGCTTATCATGAAACAAGGAATTTGAGTTAGGAGAGGATCTAGTAACTCCCATGGAAGAGGAAGAGACTAAGAATACAATGTGTTCCACTTGGAAGGAGATTCAATGCACTCTATGACAACTAATAATGGAAGATCTATGAGAAATATGAATAATTCAAGCCTGATTGCAGACCTATGAAAAATATGACATGACAATGCTAAAAATAGCCCCCAAGAGGGTGCATTTGGGAGTTAGAGGAATCCATTCAAATTGGGGAAAGAGTTGGAGCATGAAGAAAGAAGAAAAATGTCATATGATTTACTAAACCACTATGTTGAGTTGGAGGAAGCCTATGGAGGAAAATTGGAGCTTATGATGCCTCATGAAGTTAATAAAAGGATGTCTTGAGGAATGAGAATGGAATTTAGATCATTTTTTAATTTCCCTTTGTCATTTTTGAGAGATTTTGTTTGTCCATTGCATGGTGAGTGTTCACTCTTGATGCTTGTGAACCAATTTTGAGGGAGTTGGATTCCTTTCCAAGTTGGTTGATGGAGAGGACATTAATACCTCTCATTGGAGATGAATGAAGGTTTTTAGTTGCAGGTTGAAGTTCCATACAAATAATTTTTTTATCTCTCTCCCTATTCTGTCATTCCTTCTTCTCCATTCCCCCATACTCTCATGTGATGGTGCACTTGTTGCAGTGGTGATTGCGCTTTGATGAATATCTTTGATTCCCAAGCTTGGGTACATTATGTATGGATCTATACTCTTATTTCTATATACTTTATAATTCGAAAGATCAGAAATCCGTGTGTAAAAAGATTGAATTCTCATGCTTTTGAGTCACTAGTTTTAATGAAATTGGTTTCAAGATTGAAAGAGTTTATATCATAGTTGTGTGAGATATTCTCCACTACAACAAAATACCCTTTTGGGGGCGGTTTTGGCTTGCTGCAATTTTGCTAACACCCTCCTCCCCAAATGTTTTTTAGGTCTTTGGGGGCAATTCTTAAAAAAACCCTCAAAAGTCCTGAAAATTGGATTTTGGTTATATTCTTTAATGGATTTTGTCGGATTATGAGATTCACTACAAGGATTTTCAAGGATTGTGTTTAGTTATTCCATTGGAACATTCATCAACATATATGATCAAAATAAAGTCAAACATTATTGACTGAAGTCAACAATGGTTCACTACAGTGTTCGATATATGCCAACACAGCCATATATGTGACACATGAATAATGTGTCATTCGACATTCATCAAGGGTTATATCACATTTTGATCTTTTGTCACATTTTAACATTCATCAATTTTTATGTTTGATTGTGGCATTGCTCCATGTTTATGTCATAATCTAAAATTCATCTTTTAGTCTTCATGCTTAGGGTTTGCAAGGGTGTTGTCACTTTGGAATGTTCATTAAGTTCCATGTTTAATTGCAACATTCATGTTCTAATCATATATTACTTATGGATGCTTTAGTACATTAGTTAATTGTTATGTCACATTTTGGCTTGATGTTTCACTCACAGGGGGCTTCACTTGTTGACCAATATCCTATCACGTTAGTTCATATTGTGGGTTTTAAAATTATCAAAAATCGAACCAATATATTGCAGGTATTGGGGGGNTGGGCGTGGGTAGGGGGGTTTATAAGGATTGAGGTATAAAAGGGGGTGGGGAGGAGGTTTTAAGTATTAGGAGGGGGTTTCAACAAAAAGTGTTTGGGTCAATATCTCTCGAAATTAAGGGTATTCTTTAATATCCCATGATCGCACGTGCTATGTGAGATGTTCACTAAGTGAAGTCCCCGTGGTTTCACTCATCTTCATTCTAATCACAAGGAACACATGTTGGATTGGTACATTAAGAAACTACGAAATATATCATAATGTTCGATTGCAACATTCCTCCATGGTTATCTCAAATTCTAACAATTCATATTTGCAATGTTCCTCGAAGCCTTTATTGGATTGTCATATAAATTTTATCCTCAAGATAATCCCATATTAGCAATCAAAACATCTCTTGATGATTGTAGCAATCGAAACATATCTTGATGATTGTAACAATCTGACATTCAACAATGCTTATGTCACATTGTGGTCCATTCATATAGGAAATGCATTAGACATGTTAGGATGTGCCTCATAACCCTTCGTGAACCTCCTACATAGTATTTGAATTTTTGCATTCTCAAATGTCTTTGTCACATTATGAAATTAAACAAAGGCTATGTCACATTGTCACAATTTGCAAGCTGGGTTTTATGTCACAAAAATTAATGTTTTGCGGCATAAAACATACTATTTAGAAAAAACATTGTTTATGTCGCATTGTGGCATTCAACGTCTTCATTATAATTAAATATTATAATGTTCAATTAAATAATTTTATTATATTAATATTACTTTAATGATAATATTTTAATTAACTACAGGTTAACTAATGTCAAACCTTACTTGAAAAATTCAACCATGGGTTACTTTGGCCAAACTAAAGACAAGCATGGTTCACCAAAGTACACTATGGTTCATTACAATGGCAAGTATATGCTAACACAACCAAAGATTCGACACGATAATAACGCCACATTTTTCATTCATCAAAAGTTATGTCGTGTTGTGACGATTATAAAGGGTTACATTGTATTACAACCTTCATTGAATGTTATGTCATAAATATCATCATTCAATTAACATATTTTATTATAATTAATTGTATTTTTCAATGCTTTTAATTAAATTAAAATATTTAATAGGCATAAACATGATAGACATGTCTGTGACTAAGAATAATACTTTTTTATACTATAATAATTATAATAATATTATTTTATTATTCATAAATATAAAATAATATCTTTATGACATAAATATAATATTTTATTATATTATATTATAATGTTATGATTAAATAAAAATATTTTGAAATAAATAATTCTACTTTATTATTATAAAGTAATGTTATATTTAAACATCCTTACATACTATTATATTAGTTATCTTTAATAAAGCATAATAAAATATGTTAATTGAATGATAATATTAATTATTATATTATACTATTCATTAAATTATTATTTAAGTAATAAATTCTTATAATTAATTAAGTAAATATTAAATTAAATCATAATTAATATTAATATTATAATTAATTAATTATTAGTATTTTATTAATAAGATTTTTTAATATCTTTATATACTATTATATTTATTATATTTGATATAGTAGAATAAAATATGTTAATTGAAACTATTTTAATTAATTATGACATTTAATTAATTTTTTTAATTAATAATATTAATTATTAAATAATATTAATATTATAATTAATTAAACAAGATTAATTTTTTAATGTTTTGGAGATATGTCCAAGGGCAAGTTATTTCATTGGCATGGAATACAAAACTATTTTGGATGTTGCTATTTATGGATTAAGTAGTTCTAAGTGGAGCTATGTAGTAGCACACATGACATGCTTGAAAGGATTTACCATAAATGTTGTATAAGAAAACTATATAAGTTATATCATTGATGTTCCTCCCTTTACCTAATCTAGGACTTAGTCAAGTGGATATTGGTAAACAAAGTATAGTTCAAGATCTAGCAAGGTCAACTACTTTTGGATTTGGATCTTAAACTTGAATTGTTAGGACAAGCTTACAAGACGTTTTTTATATGGATTTAATGCCACTTTGTTATGTAAAAGAAGAAGCTTTGTCCCCAATCTTTTAATCTACATTGATAGTTATGTCATTACCAAGAGTGTTGGAATTTCACTAAAATTTTACATGTCACAATTTTTTTTTGACTTTTGGGTTTAACATTCCTCTTCATTAAACATTTTACTTAAACAATTAGGTGTCAATAATAACTTTTTAGTGTTATAGTTTGAAAGTATTAATGAACTAAATATGGATTACAGACCACCATCCAAGTGTATTCATATTTCCTTACACAATTGTATTCAATAACATTAAGAATCAACCATGATATTTATTATACATTCTACCAAAAACTACCAAAAACTTCAACGGTTTAACAAAAAGGTTTTTTATTTAACTTAAAAAAGGTTCTAAAATATCTTCAAATTCCAACTCTGCTTAGATCTTCCCACTGGCCGGCGGTAAAGCAGAGATAATTGAGGGTGAAAAACAATAAAAGTATAAAATAAAATTTACACAATAACAATAAAAAACTTTATACGTATCCTTTAAAACTTTGATACGCTCAAAATTAATTAAAACTTGTAACTAATAGTCGCATGGGAAGCTGACTCTTTCTTCACACAGCCACTAATATTTCTATTTGACCATTGACAATTTGGTTGGAAAATCCAATACCAATAAAGTTAAGCAGAGCCACCGGCCCACCAATGTTCAGTTACTTCGCTTCCTCGGCATGTTTGAATGTGAAAGTTATTGCCTTGGTCTGCATATCTGGAAAAGAGATACGAGGCAGATAACAGTATATCACACAATTGTCCGTTCACTGTTTGAAACTGAAGCGAGTCCAGTCGTGGGTTCAAGTCCCCGAGGGGTGTTCACTGTGAATGCCACCTCCTGCAATGTGACGGTTGTCATTCACTGACAACAAAGTACCGCCCCCTCTTTCACCTTTTCACAGGTTGCCGTGAAGTTAACTAATTCTAATTATAATAATAATTTTCAAAAAAAGGCAAACACTGTTTAAACTGCTCTTTCTTTTAATAAATGATACAAAAAAATGTAGACCACGTAGAAAGTACGGAGCAACGATTTTACTAAATGTGTTTTGTTCAAAATGCGAGGTCCACGACTTCAATTGACCACAACCAAAGAAAGACAAAGACTAGGCCAAGTTTTTAAAGAAGTATAAATATTCACTTCTAAATATGGTAGCTACACTTTCTTGCTCAAATAGAATTCAAAAGTGCATCGCTGCTAGCCACATCTTTTGTTCACGTGAATTGGAGAATGAATAAGGTGTATTGTATATAAAGATCGAAGATTTTTTAAACAAATTTCCAAAAGGAGCAAGATGTGTCTTGGATAACTTTTTTCAACGCCAATTACCTACCAAGCAGATGTGTCTAACAGGAACTGCCGGACTGTTAGACACGGCCACTTTTAACCGGGTGTGAGGTAATCGCCTATGCACTAGGCTGCAGAAAGCTAAGCGGTGCACACCTACAGGACCACCGCTGCTAGGTAGTGACTAGTAGAATGGATGGATGCTTCCTCGCTCACTATATATAGAACTACCTATTTATCATTCTCTCCAAGCATTCAAGCAGCCTGGATAAACATTCATTGATCCAGAGATAAGTGTTGTCTATTTATTTTCAGTTTTCCACAGAGACGATGGAGAAGGTTGATCAGGAGGAGCACGTGAAGGTGTTGAGCTTATGGGCGAGTATATACGGTATGAGGGTTTTGATTGCCTTGGAAGAGAAAGGCGTCAAATATGAATACCAAGAAGAGAATCTCTCCGCCAAGACCAACCTTTTACTGCAAATGAATCCTGTTCACAAGATGATACCAGTCCTCATCCACAACGGCAACCCTGTCTGCGAGTCTCTCATCATTCTCGAGTACATCGACGAGGTCTGGCCTTCTTCCAATCCTTTTATGCCCGACACCGCATATGGTCGAGCCCGTGCAAGATTCTGGGCAGACTTTGTAGACAAGAAGGTATTTCATCTCATAATTACCTGAATCAATTCTTCATTTCATTTCATCTCAGATCAATTATGAATTGTGCGGACTAAATCGCTTTGATTGGTGCAGGTTTATAATAATGGAGCTTCTCACATTATGAGATTCAAAGGAGAAGCCCAGGAAGAAGCTAAGCGCAATATGTTGGAGTACCTGGGATTGTTGGAAGGAGCTCTCAATGAGCTTTCCGGAGGCGTTAAGCCTTATTTTGGAGGGCAGCAGTTTGGGTTCATGGATATTGCATTCATCCCATTTGCCTCTTGGTTCCTCGCCTGGGAAACAGTGGGGAACTGGAAGATACCATTGAAGACTCAGTTCCCAAGGCTTCATGAGTGGGTGAATGCGTGTATGGAGCGAGAGAGCGTCAAGAAAATACTTCCACATCCTGACAAGATTGTAGAATACGCCGTTCAAGCGAGAAAGCGATTTGTCGGCTCCGACTGAAGATTAAATATATCGATGTGATAGTGATAAGAATGTAATAACGAGTCTGGTCTAGAGTCTAGACTGGACTGGACTGGAGTAGTGTGGATTGAGGAGTCAGCTAAACTCAGACTATTTACACCATTTTTTTGGCTAAAATTTTGATCAAAATTTGTCAAAAATGATGAAAATTGTAGTTTTAATTTTAGTTTGTTGTACTAGTGTTTGTATGTTATGATATGAAGAGTGTTACAAAAATAACATTCAGTGCATAGTGACGCAGCTACCATCGTTGTATTCGTGTTTGTATGTAATGATACGAAGAGTGTTACAGAAATTCCAGTCGTTATATTTGAATCCATAATTAGAACATCTACTTATTATTCGTGTTGAATCTATCAACAGAGTATTGATGTCATCTATTTGGTTGTGTATTTATAATTTCAGGTTGTGTGCGCACGCTGATAAGGTCGTGGAATTCACCCTTCATTTAGAAAGAGATTTGTCAGCTCCGCCCGAAAATATTAATATATATCTTGGAAAAAAATTCAACCGTTCTACTATTTTGACTCTCTTTGGTAGTATGGAGTAGTGTGATTGATTATTGTGCCGGCGGTTTTTTGTTTGGTAAGAATTTTCGGTTATTAAGATGTTAACTCTTATTGTGCAGGTGGTTTTTGTTTGTTAAGATCTTAAGTGGGTTGTAGAATCTTCCTTTGTTTATCGATGCTAAATTTTTATTTATATCTATATTTTATAGAAGACATGTGTTTATGTTTGTGAGTATTGATGTCATATTTATAATTTTATATGTAATCCATAGTCAAATTCATTGGAGCTTTGATTAGTGGTTAAATTTTAAATTTGTTTTCCATGTGAGAACTAATCAGAAATATACCAAAAAATAATGGTTCGATGTGTGTCATAATTATGAGATGAGTATTTTGGATGATTTGCTGGGCAGCTTTGGCATTGACAAAATTTTAAAGTGTCTTGGAGGGCAATCGACCTCACAAATTTTAAAATGTCATTGCCTCAGGGTTAGTTTAGACCAGTACTTTTCAACTTAGATATCAGATATCAAAGTATAATTTGTTTTCGATATTGAAGCATAATTCTAACATCTAAGCATAAATTGTTTTAGTAGAGAGAACAATGGCAAACATACATATGGAATCGTCAGCTATTGGAACTCCATTGGAAACTACTACTAGAATTGCAATGGCAAGTTCTATAAGCGAATTTCACAGGATTGGGTTTTGAAGGGTTAGTCATTCTTTGAAGATTCAGTTCTTTGGGCAATATTTGCAATATTTTGGTTTCTTTTATATAGTGTAATTGCACACAGATTTTCTATACATTTGGCTTATATATTCTTAGGTGCCCCATATCCATTGTAAGGCATGGGGATACAGGTAAATCCAGTGGGATTTGAACTCGTGACTTTCAATTTACAACAAGTGACTTCATAACAACTGAATGGCCAATTAGCAACACCCATGGGGGCTCACTTCACTTTATTTGAATATATATATAATTGGAAGATATGTTCTTTTTTATTTGAAATGCATTTTCTTAATTTTTTATATTGAATTTTTTCAATCCAAGTGGTAAGCTAGGCATCAATACATGGAGGGTGTTACATAGTTAGTTAGGGTTTATTACTCAGTTAATTATGGGTTTTCCATTAATTTGAAGAGTTGCATTTATTAGTGGAGGGGTTAGCCATTGTTATTATGTAGAAGGTTTAAAGGGTTAGCTTACCTTAAACATTACATTTTTAGTGGAAGATATGTATTAGGATTACTTCAATTTCCCTAATTTGATTAACAATTGATGAACAAGAGTTGCGAGTATAAGAAGGGGTTTAGAGTTGTCATTGTGTAGAAAATTTAAAGGGTTGCATATAGAAGCCTTTCATTTGTTAGTGGGGGATATGCATTAGGACTATTTCAATTTCCCAAATAGATTAACAATTGATGTACACCAGTTTCCATGTATAAAGAGGGGTTGGAAATTGTTATTTTCTAGAAGGTCTAAAGGGTTCCTGTAATATACAAGAGATTGTAATGGTTAGGGGTTTACAGAGATTGTAACCGTCAGGGGTTTCACAGTAATATGTTGGATATGCTATCTCTGTCACCACTTCCTCCAACCATTCCAATTCTCACATCACTTCCCTAACCTACCACTAAGTTCTCGGAGGACCATTGGTGACTATTGGAGGTTATTGTTGAGAATTTATTCTACTAATCTATTTTTCATGCACAAAATCGTGACCCACAAATCTATCCCCAATGCCAACACTTCCCAAATGTATGGTACACACAATTATATATCGGAGGCATACCTATACTTAATGTGTTCTAAGTTAAAATACGAGGGAGATGTGTATGTGGACTATGTGCAGAAACCATGAGACACATTTCACATATGATTTTTCCCATATTTTGCATCAAATATATGGGGTTGGAGGAAGTTGTGAGGGCGGACATGAATTTCTGATCCTAAACTAGTCTATTTAATCAGTTTTGTTCCTTGAATATTTAAATCATTTAAATTCATTGTAAACAATTTTCTTCAGGTTTGGGATATCAATGGTATTGTAAAATAATATAAATACTTATTATTCCGATAGTTACCTCCATAGGCGTATATATCTTAGAATTTTGGGGTGGACTACCATCTATGCTTTTTCATCTACTAATGAGAATGAGACAAGTGTATTGTCGAGATTGATTCTATGGGCGTCATCCAAGATTAAACAAGAATGAGACAAGTGTACAACCCAGATTGATACTTATAAAAATTAAAAATAATCTTCAACTATTCTATTATTAGATACAACTACGAGCTTAACTCCATCGATTATAAGATATAACTATTAGCTTAACTCTAATGATTCTAGAACTATTAGCTTAACTTCAACTCTAATCACAATTATATTGGATAACTATTAGATACAACTATTAGCTTAACTTCAACTCTAATCACTTAAGGCTTAGTCCAACTCCATTTGGCATCTAGGAATCTAGCTAGTGTTCACTCATGTAAGAGTAGAAATCCTAATAAAATAGTTCTAACTCCTAATAAACTCCTCCAAACTCCCAATAAACTTAGGACTGCATCTCATAGTTGGGCATCTAGCTAATATACATTTTGTATTACATGTTTAGGTTTTCCATATAGATACAATTAGGTTTTCTATTCTTTTTAAAGGAGGTTAGTATAACGCATAATTAACAATTTCAAAAAAAGGAAAAAATAGCTTAGTTAACATATGATAAGTACAATTCATGATAGTTGGAAAAAACAAACTTCGGCTTCAACTAGCTATTCGATTATTAGATACAACTATTCAATTATTAGCTTAAATACATTGATGCTACAATTATTAGCTTAACTTTAAATCCAATCATGACTTAATTGCAATTGTCAATATATTAACTTTTAAATTAACTATTAGATACAACTATTAGCTTAACTTCAATGATTCTACAATTATTAGTTTACCTTCAAATCTAATCACGTTATATTAGATAAATATTAGATTAACTCAAATGATTGGAGTGAAACCATGCACCGAGAACAATCACTTAGGTAACGTGCAACTTATGTGACAATTGAAATAATCACTTAGGTAATATGCAACTTATGTCACTCTTGAACTCCAACTTGGAGTTAGGAGTGAGTTAATGTGCATAAGGCTTAGTATAAGATTTATATTAACTTTTAAATAAAATATTAGATATAACTATTAGCTTAACTCCAATGATGATACAACTATAAGCCTAACTTCAACAATAAGCTTAACAACCATAATAAGTGATTGTTATATTAGCTTAACTATTAGACAATGATGATACAACTATGAGCCTAACTTCAACAATAAGCTTAACAACCATAAATTAAGTGATTGTTATATTAGCTTAACTATTAGATAATGTTAATTTGTGATTGGAATTTCTATTATAATGCTTAATGAAGGAGTGGTCGTCCAAGGTGTATTTTTCTTCTGCCAAATTGCACCTGGCACCGCCTGAGTGTGGAAAAAACTGCGATAGTTGTAAGCCAAAACATTCCGCAACGCATGGAAAACAGAATGCCACAATTTGTAAGAATATTGAACGACGTGGGAGTGGTGATTAGAGTAACAACTCCCATCCAGAACAAAGTTTCTTCCTTCATAGCAGAAAATTGGAAGACTTTTCTTTAAACGAAGGATCCTATTGAAGCAAAGAAGAGGTAAGTACTATGTTGCAACCATGAACTAACCTACATCCACCTCGGTATGAGCTTTACACTATTAAAATATTAGGATCCATTTTTATGTCTATATCAGAGTAGATTTATCTTAATTTTAGGTTCATTATTAAGAGATGGAAATCCCTGTTATGTAAAACCAGTAAAACAATATGAAGAAAAGTTTTTATATTAAGAGATTTTCTCCCTCCACAGTTAAGATAGATTTAAGTTGATATTTAGTTATTAAAATTTTTACCTTTATGCAGTGGTAACTAAACAAAATAAAACAATGTATTGACTTCACAAGACTCGACCTTTCAATAAATGATCAACAGAGCTTTAGACATGATGAACTATGAGAGCATTAGAGCGTTCAAGGGATACAATGGAAGGAAAGTGTGGTTTCAGGGCATAGCCATCTCTGGCCCAGGAAACGTGTCGCTATGTTTGGGAGATGGGAGTGCTATACCTCCTGAAGCAGCGGAGGCATTCACGGCCATAGTTGAGAAAGAGAGCGGAGGCATACAGGGCCATAGTTGTAAATGGAGATCAAATTGAAAATAAACAATTCGACCATAGAATATATAGTGTATCTTATATTTTATAATTTACAATCCATGAAGTTTCATTAATGCTGCCAAATAAGTTCTTTAGGTTGAAACAACAAAACTGGGCATTGGCTCCATCAGAGGAATTGCAACATGCAGATAAATACTTTGCCAAAAGTCCTGCTCATTCATATTATGATCCAAATCTGCTAATTCTATAATATTTACATAATTTAATTTGATAAGTTGGATAATTTCTCTCAATCCGATCGCTTTAATGCATAGACCACTTTTATGGAACGCTGAAATTTTACATGATTTATGGCATTGTATAGATCAAGGCTTTTGCTGTGTGTTTGTGAGTTAAGTGAGAAGCATAATTCGAATAATTTGGAAACTAAACGGTCTGTTCATTCAAATCAATTTTACCTCTCATTCCTGGCCATGTCTTCATATCATATGAGTGAATGAGAGAGCACGAGGGTTAGGAGAATCGATCATATTTCTGACATACTTCTATGACTTCTCGTATCCATTTATGTCTTATAAATGGATAACAATCTACATCTTCATATCATATGAGTGAATGAGAGAGCACGAGGGTTAGGAGAATCGATCATATTTCTGACATACTTCTATGACTTCTCGTATCCATTTATGTCTTATAAATGGATAACAATCTACATTGTTAAGGATTGGTTTCTAGACCAAACCCTACTTGACATAGGTGTTAGGTGCAGATTGCGAAGATTTATGACATCACCAATATGTTCGAAACATTCTTAGATTATTGGGTAAGGTCTTTCCATTGTGATTTCAGAAGCTTCCAAAGATACAACTGCTAATAATCAAATTACAAATTAAAAGTGAAGAAGAGGTGAAAATAAAATTATAAAGATTTAAAGTGCTCAGTAAATATTCTTCATGGTGACCGAACAATCTATAAATAATGTAAATCTACATGTTACTAACTAGAACAGTCACAAGTAAAGTGATCCGTAAAGTTGTCAAGGAATGCTCATAGGTACAACTAACCACTTAGTTTTGTGAACCACCCTTTAGTTTCTTTAAGCACCCTTTAACTTAAAGTTATTTAAATTTGAATAAAGATGCATTTAAGCATAACAAGATAGGATGACTATGAAATGAATCCTTGATGTACACTTGTTACACTTGAGTTAATCTTGTTGATCAGATTAAGGAAATCCAAACTTGAAACATAAATAAAATATAATTTCGTGGTATTTAACTTGTGGTTTATGGAAGTTTATCAACCACAAATTAATTAGTTGTGATAGTTTATAGATCTTAATATGTCAAATATATACCTGTCAGCTTATTCCAAACATATTAATTTTATTAATATGATTGTTGCTAGCGTTATTGTAAAACACTTCAGTTATTGAGATCTCAATGGTATGATATAAACTTTAGTTATCCTAGTTCTAACATTTATTAGCCAAAATTTCCTTTACACTCAAACAAAATTTCCATGAGGACTAAATAAATTATGATTAAAATAAAACTAATTTCTTATTTATCATCATAGTATGATTTATGAGATTATAAATTACTGTATGATGCTTGAAATGGTTCTTAGATTTATGGTTTATCATGGGTATATGGGTTTATTCTGTTGAGTTTTCATTGGTATATGGATCTATTCTCTTGAATTTTTGATAGAAACGAATGTGTCTCATACAAGATTTGGATATCGATTTGGGCGACCTCTCAATTGCAAATTCTAGAAGAAAAATTATTATGAAACCCATTTCATAATTTTATGCAACTTGTACTTATAATTTACAATTATGAATTAATATTATAATACATCTATGATTCCAATACTCGACCAGAGGCTCGTATAAAGTGTATACACATTGTAATCCATGATAGTTCCAAGAGTAAATTATCGTTTGTTGAAGGTTCAATAATGGATGATAAAGCGATAGATTTAGGGTTTATAAGTTTCAAGAGCCTCATTAGTTTTATAAGTTATTAAGTAGCATTTAAGTCATTTACAAAAAACTTATGTGTTCATAAGGCTTATATTATTTGACTTGGAATTCTCTAATTATATGTTAGTATTGTCCAACTTTTTTCCCTCTCTTTCAACAAAAACATATTGAATTTTTCTTTAAAAAATGGAACTTTGGTTGTTTAATAAACAACCTTCAATCAAATTCATTTTTCAATGTCTGGATGAAATTCTATTAATTTTAGATCTTATCAACTTGTTAATGGCACTCCATTTCCTTTGTATATATGCATTGAATCGATATAAAAATTCAGACATTGTTTTCATTTTCCTAGTGTCTCCTATGCATGTGTATTTTATATTTTTGTTCCAACTATAAAAAAAAGATATTTATATTGATACATGTTTAGATTTATGTCATTTTCGTAAAGCTAGATTTATTGCTTAGTTTCTTCCATTCATGGAGAATCTTATGTAACGCTGGTTCAATTTTCCTGCATTTTCCCTCAGCATAGATATTTTTTCCATGAAACCGTCCCATTAGAAAACGTAAGGGTTTTATTCTTTTTGCACATTCATGTTGTCCTTGATAAATGAAAGAAGCATATACTCGCCTACACCGCTCTCCTCGGATATATATCATTATTGATTTTATCCAATGCACTTCATTCATTACAAATGTTTGATATTGAGCCTAGAAAATAAATTTTGTAGATGTTGTAGGTTTTTTTCATATGAGGTAGTTCATGATTAAGATTTCTTCATTACTAGTTCTTTATCCTTTCCAAGTTTTTCCATACATAGCTCAACATTGTACATATCTACTTATTTAAAATCCGTGAAATTGTATTAAAATATGTAATATGTGAAGACTATCTTGGTCTTCAAAGTTCTATGAAAATTCTATTTTCCACCTCCATTTCCATTAGTCGTAATTCAATAGAAATATTATAATCATGTTAAGGAAACATTGGTTTCTATCAAACACCTCTTCGAATAGAGCCATCTTTCATTGTTATATTTTTTAAACAAGGTTTAACTTTTTATTGTTAGTTTTGTAATGGAAAAGTGTTAACAATGTGTATATTATTGTTATAAAAATTAATATATATGTATTTAGGTTTCAAAAAAATATGATTTAATTTTATTAAAATATATAAATTTTTAAAAAATAGATTTAATTCATTTAAACAAGGAATTATTATTTTTTATGATTATGAAGAAAAGGATGATACTTGTTAATGTTTAAGGAAACTAAATTTGGTTTATTGGACCTTAAAAATATAAGGAATCTATTTTTCTTTAGATTCATGATATACTTTAATTCTCGCATCTTGTAAATATATTTACTTGGAACATAAGAAACATACTATGTGGACTAGTACATCTTTCTAGATAGAATATCCATGTATTTCAATGTAGCATTATGATATTCAACATAAGACTTGCTAATAAAAGGCAGAGTGCAGCCCGGATGTGGGTGGCTATGTGAGACATAGACAAACGGGAGTAAACGTTGGGACGCACAATTGTCCCCCAACATCACTCCCCTGATGATCTCCTCACCCCGTCCTTAAATGTTGTGGGCTGTCTTCCATCTCGAAACGTGTGGGATTTCCAAGCTCATGATGGAAAGTGTCCTCTCCCTGTCACTTGGTACTTCATCTCTCCTTGCATTGTAATGACGATCTTAATGACGCCTCTATATCTATGCCCCCCCTTCAAGGTCTTCCTTCTCATCATTCTTCACCTCATTTTCTCGCTCCAATCCTGTGAAGGTTGATTATTCTGCAAAGTCAAAGGCGACGAAGAAGCGTTACAACCTTCAGTCTCCTTCAATCATCCTCTCTGTCGACACTCAAAATCTTCATCACTCTACGTCTCTGGTCCACCTGATTATGTCGCATAGACTACGAGCCATGCCTAGATGGGGGCGTGGTGATTGTGGTAGCGTTAATGAGCAAGCCATAATCCTCACAAACCAAGCTAGCATAGACAATTATGAGATGTAAATTCTCTATTCCCTCCTCCAACTCTCAGACAATTGGGAGGATGAGCTTACAGGTTCACATTTAGAGGAAAACCGAATGGTTCTATGCAGGCTTAATTACCGGTTTGTCGAAAATCTTCTAGCCATACTTCTCCTAAGTCTCACCGGCTCTTAGATTGACACCCCGACTCCCTCCTTGAATCCTTCCACAACTCCTATGGATATTGAACAACCACCTCCTCTTCCTTAGAGGACCCTGCCAAGTACAATGCATGGAAAATCCGCCTTCAGCATTGCAACCGAGTACAGAAAAACCGAGCCGCTCCCAGTCAAGCGAAGTCCCTCCAACAGTGAGGAGGACATCAATAGTGAAGAGGACACTAGCAGTGATGTCAAGAGTCCCGAAAAATATGATGGTCATGCTTTCGTCCACCCACTTTCTTCCCCAGTGACTGGTCTACCAAACTCTCATCTCGGATTCAGCTTCGGGGTTCCTATAGAGGAGGATCCTCCCTCCAAACCTTAATCTAGGTTTCATGGTTCCTGTGTTTTTTTATTTTTGATTGGGCCTTTTTGAATTTAGACTCCCTTGTTTATTACAAAAATCATTCTCAGTTTTTATGTTTTCATACTGTTAATTGTGTCACTATCATGATATGTTTTCCCTGCCACAGGAAGGATCATTTTGATTGTAAAGGCTTGAATTCCCCTGAGGGGCAGGTCCTAACTCTTTCTCTGCCACATTCTGCTTGCAGAACTGTTATCTTGAATTGTATTTTTTATTGTACAACTATTTTATTTTAATAAAATAGTCTCCGAATTCACAAAAAAAAAGGTAGAGTGCAACCTAATGAGGATCACTTTTGGCACGTTAGATGCAATAGAAAACTGAAAAATAGGGCATACATCAACTTACTTGGGTTTTTGAGATACTTACACAATGCATCTTGCATTGAGTAAAAAAGATGAAATGTAGGAAATTGAATCACATTTTCGAAAATATAAATTTTATGTTTTGAAAATTTACATATAGTATGTCAAGTTTCATCATTTTCTAAAAGTCACATTTGTTTTTGGAAAATAATAAGGTATTTTGTGGGTGCAACATTTGAATACCTAAATAATGGGTTCGAGGGACAAAAATTGGTATACATGTAGATAACAAGTAGCGCTAGTGCAACACTATTTTTCAAAATTAATTTTTTAATTTTTTAATTTATTTTAATTATCAAGTGATCAAACCTAAAAAACAAGACAATAAATATGGGTGCAGCATTTGAAGGACTTAATGCTATGATTATGAAATGGATTTTTTATATCATGTAGAGGTCGATGTATAATAGTGCAACATACAATTTATTTTTAAATTATTGTGAAATGTAAAAATGATGGAAGAAACACAAAGAGCATGATTTTTGACTTCAGTGTTGATACAAGAAAATTAAGAAAAAAAAAAGAAAAAAGTAATATTTACAAAAAGAATTACATATTTAGAATATATAGAAAAAATCATATTTATGTCTAAAATTTTGTCAAAAATGATTGTTTCTATCAAAATGCAAAGAGTGGTCGAAGATAGACATACTGAGAAAATGGAGGAAATGCCCAATTAACTATGGTTTACCTTATTCCGTAGCACAGGTTTCCTAACTCTAAACCAACCACATAGAACTACGGATGACACACGAACGTGTGAGAAGGCGCATTTAAGGCGCAATGGAATGCTCGAATGTTATGTTTAAGTTTAAATTTTTATTCCCGTGCTTGATGTCAACAGAAATGGTATACCATTTTCTCTCTCCAAACGCTCGATCATTTATTATTTACATAACGTGCAAGCGTTTATGAACCACTTAATGTTCAACAGTTTAAGAGTTACAAAACACTACGTTATAAACAACATAAACTCTGTTAAGTGCTGAACGAAGATAAGAGGTATGAGAGAGAAAGCGGATACGAGAGGGGGGTCAAGAGACATAAATTGTTGGAGGTTGAGAGAGGAACGAGGAGAAAGGAAATTAAAGGCCTGTTGACAGGAATATCTGAACCGCTCCCCAACGAGGAGAAACAACCCACATGAAGTGCTTAAAGGGCCCCACTGCAAGAACAAGAGCCCCGCTGCCACGCCGTATATTTTCACCTTAAAAATGAGACATTGAAATTAAATTTATATGAATTTATTAATACAATTAGAATCCTAAAAATATAGTCTAACTAATATGCAATGTAATCTAACTTATAATGCAAACTAAATGAAAATAGTTACTAGCTACAAAATAACACTCTTTGTAACTACAAAACTAACTGGAAACTACTAAAAACAAAATGTAGCTGCATAAACTACATAACGCAGCAAATAAACTTTGTATAAGTGTAACTTAAACAACTACAAAATATTAAAATCTAACATATCCTTTCGTATCATGCGCATGAGCATAATTAAGAATAATTATATGCATAAACGAAAAGATTTATCTATTGTTTCTTTAAATAATTTAAACAAACAATAACATCTTAAAACTCTGCAATATCTCAAAATTAAACAAATTAAATGATGATATGTTGATAGTACTAAGCATATTGCTAATTTACAGTAATTATAATTGTTGAAATGATCAAATAAAAATGTCTTAAGCATAAAACAAAATATAAAACAGTTTATTCAATCAACCTACAACTTTTCGAGAGAAGAGAAATCTTACAATACACCACTGAAAGAAACAATCGTGAGAGAAACAATCTTTTTCAATAAATCATTTCATAATTTTACCTCCACCAAAAAGATGATTAGTTGTCAGTGCCCGTCTTTCTCTACTTTCCAGTACATATACGAAAGAAGAATATTGAACTTGAGCAATAAAAAATCTCTTCAAACTCTTCATAGACTGCCCCCGGCCAAGCTAATTGTTGATGCTTTTATAAGGAAGTTGGTGTCTAATTTTATCAAGTAACTGAGCATCGATATTCCTTCAAGCACTTAGCTATTTGATGCAATTATCCATGTTAATTTTCTTCCTCGTCCTGCTAATTTTGTCTCTTCAAATACAACTGCCTATCTTCCACTAAAAGTAACAACCCAATACAATCCAATCTTTTATCGTTCATTGAGTCTTTCAGCTACACGTCCAAAAGATAATCCCTGCAAACAAAATTACAAAAATCAGGTTAAACTAAACATGATTTGTTAAATACTCAGAGACAAATTACACAAAGAAACACCATAAAACACAAGTCATTAATGTGGTAAAACCCCATAAGGGGAAACATCCATGCATACAAAATATTGAAGCTCATTAATGAAGAACGAGAGATTACATGATGGGCCGCTACCTCTCAGACTACTAATTACATTACGTATCCCAACCATGCACTATATACTTCATGAAAGAAGTTACATGAGTAAAATCGTTGTTGTTTATGCCCATTATGAGAAACTTCTCGTAAACACATTAGTTTAGTTGTCATTTAACAACATCCACCTTGACAACAAAATTTTCTAATACTTTTCCCAATACTATTTATCAACTTTTTTTCAAACCAAGAGAAGCTACACAACATCGTAACTTCTCTAACAATACTGGTTTTGTAAACATATCTGCACAATTTTCTTGAGTATGAACATTTTTCAGATCTACTCCACCTTCAACAATAGCTTGTCTTACAAAATTATACTTTACATCAATATGTTTAGTCTTACTATGATAACAAGATTTGTATCCAAATGTATAGCACTTTGACTGTCATAGAAGACATGCACATATTTCTCCAACCTTCCAATTTCTCTAAGTAGACCTCACAGCCAAATCGCCTCTTTACAAGCATGTGAGGAAGCAATGTATTCAACCTTTGTAGTGGATAAAGCAATGGTTTCCTGAAGCTTTGACATCCAACTTATAACTCCACCTGCAAGAGTAAAGACATAACCTGAAGTAGACCTTCTTTTGTCCAAATCACCTATGAAATTTGAATCAACAAAACCGCATACATAATCAATGTTATTATTAAAGGTGATACAATACTCACTTGTGCCTCTTAAGTACTGAAGCACCCATTTCACTGCATTCCAATGTTTTTTTCCTAGATTTTCCATGTACTTACTAACAACACCTACCACATGCAAAATTTCAGGTCTAGTACACACCATTGCATACATTAAACATCCTACTATATTGGCATATTGTATACGAGACATATAATCCTTTTCTTCAACACTACTAGGACATAAACCTGAAGAAAGCTTAAAATGGGAAGCCAAAGGAACATTCACAGGCTTTGACTTATTCATTTCAAATCTTACAAGTCTTTTCTCAACATACTTCTCCTGTGAAAAAATAAGCTTACCATTTCTTTTGTCTCTATGTATTTCAATACCCAATATTTTTTTTGCAGCTCCAAGATCCTTCATATCAAAATTCCTAGCCATATGAACCTTCAACCTGTTAATCTCGTCCATGATTTTTCTCACAATAACCATATTATCAACATACAACACTAAGATAATGAATATGTCATTCAAACTTTTGAAGTATAAACAATGATCATATTCACTTCTAGTATATCCTTGGCTCACCATGAAAGAATCAAAATTCTTGTACCATTTCCTAGGCGATTGTTTCAGGCCATACAATGATTTCTTGAACTTGCAAACTAATATACATTTATGATGATGCACAAAACCTTATGGTTGTTCCATATAAATATCTTGTTCTAAATCTCCATGTAAGAAAGTTGTTTTAACATCTAGCTGTTCTAACTCCAAATCAAACAATGCACCTAGTGCTAACACAATACGAATAGATACAAGATTGACAACTGGTGAAAAAATATCATGACAGTCAATACCTTCAATCTGAGATTACCTTTTTGCAACCAATCTAGCTTTGTATCTTTCAACTTTACCATCAACTCCTTTCCTCAATTTCAAGACCCACTGACATCCAACAGTTTTCCTATCTTTGGGGAGTTCAACCAATTCCCATGTCTTGTTTTTCTCCAGAGAATCCATTTCTTCTTTCATTTCCATCTTCCACTTAGCATTGTCAACATAATCAATGGATTCTTGAAAACAAGAAGGTTCTCCATCATCAGTAAATAAAACAGATGAAACAAAATTAGTATGTCTCTTAGGAGGATTTCTCTCCCTTAATGATCTTCTTGGTGTAGGCTGTGGGGTTTCCACATTTTCTTGAATTTCTTCATCTTCTATGACTTCTCTCTCACCAGAAAATTCTTCTTGTTCCTTTGAGTCATGAGAAGATTGGTTCTCCAACTGAACTAGTTGTTTTGATATTACATGTTCCTGTTCCACATCAACTCTTACATTTTCAGATTTAATGAGAGAATATTCATAAAAAATTACATCTCTGCTAATGAGGATCTTGTGGATAGTAGGATCCCACAATCTATATCCTTTTGTTACATCATCATATCCGACAAAAATGCACTTCTTTTATATAGGTTCTAAATTAGAACACTAATTTTTAGGAGTAAGTGAATAACCTTCACACGATCACTTGATCCTTTTGCAACAACACTTCGATCTTCCAATCCTTTGTAGGAGCACTTCAATAGAATCGATCCTTTGCAGCAGCACTTCAATCTTCTTGATCCTTTACAATAGCACTTCAATATTCTCGATCCTTTGAAGCAACACTTTGATCTTCTTGATCCTTTGCAGTAGCACTTCGATCTTCTCGATCCTTTGCAACAACACTTCGATCTTTTCGATTCTTTGCAGCAGCAATTTGATCTTCTTGATCCTTTGCAATTGCACTTCGATCTTTTTTATCCTTCGCTGCCATTCTACCTGTAGTACACATGATCTCTTTATGGGATGATAAATCCCTATCACTTTAGGACATATGTCCAAGGATGATGCGATCCTCCATCATCCTACTCCTACTTAACGAGGAGTTTCCATAGTATTGACCAACTGAATCATCTACAACTAAATGTAGATCTCGACCGCACCTAGATGCAGAGCCTGATGTCCGCAAGGACTCATCGTAGAGCATCATCGGCTTCAAATCTAGGACCACTAATAAGAGAGTGTTATACTATAGCATCTACATGTACATGTAGGAAAATTCTCCATACAAAAGTATTGTTTGCAGATCGGATCTCGACCGCACCTAAGTACATGTCCTCATCATAGGAAATCCTCATATTTTTAGAGCTAGGACCACTCTATGCGAGTGTTATACTAGGGCATCTATGAGGACTCATCATAGAGCATCCTTAACACTAAAGAAGGGACCACTCCAAAGCGACTATTATTCTATGGCATCTACATATAAATGTAGTATTGATGTCCCGAGCTTGTAGGCTATTGGAAAAAATACAAGGCAGTTAAGGAAATAGTCTAACCAGAAATTCTTCCAATCAATCCCACAAAGAGACGATTCTATCCCCGAGTTGTTTGGGATGACTAAATCGTATGGATACAAGGCATCCACTAGCACAAAGGTTTTTCAAATCAATAAGATATGCTCTTAGGACAAGTGAGAAGATATTCAAAGTAACTGATTCCTAGAATAACTGTTCAAGAAAACTTAAATAGGATGAATAACAGATTCAAGATAGGGCAGTTGTAATATATAATAGGCAATAAAAAACTAATTACTCAATGTACAAAAATGTAAATCAAGATTAATCTCTTTATGGCAACTTTAAATAAATCTTAAACAATAACAATTGCAAAGGTTTATCCAAATATTATAGATGTACAACATGTCCAAGAAGTAATACTAATTAACAAATCAATATCCAAGATTAATGACCAATCATTAGTTGTGAAACAGATCATGTGAATCAAATAAAAACACTCATTCAACGTACATTCAATGTGCCAATATCGTAAGGAAAAATCAATAGGTAAAACCAACACATCAATAGATAAACAACTAATAATCAGTATGCCAGATAGATCGAAGTAGGACTAAACTCCATTAAAGACATTTAATGAATAACCATGGAACATAGCATAAAATGACTGTAATTTTATTAACTTGCAAAAAATTACAAAGTACAAAAATCACGGTCTTTCCTGTTATGCACTTGGCAGTCTATTCTCCAATATAGCTCCTAGGCTTTATCTCCAAAGTTCCTACTCTACTTGGGAAATACCCTCCCTTCAAGTAATATTACAAATTTTACAAAAAATGAAATTTCCCAAGATGTGGGATTACAAAATAAATTAGTTTTAAGGTTTTCCCAGGGTGGAACGCCACTTGGAATCTAATTCCATCAGATCATAAATGTCTTGATACTTGGGATGTTCCAAGTGTACTTTTGTTTTGCAAATTTGGGATGCAATATCGCTCTTCTTGACCTTGTTCCATTCTCAGAGGTACATCTGTATTCTGACCATCACAGCATGGGGTATCTTAATTCATCTCATGATTTCCTACATGGTGAGCTAGTTGATCTCCTGGATCTACTTCTTGGTTGTAGCAAAATTTCATTTGATTTCTTCCAATTTGATCTTAGGGGGAAGTGCCTGATCAATCAGATCCAAAGATGGCATGTCCAGAAAACTGAGCAAAGTTTCAAAAGCAAAACACCTACGTCTACATGCCACCTGTCCATCTTTGATGATGGATTCTACAACATCACAGATGCTTTCCCAGGTCTCAATCATGACTTAAGTCTTTTTGGTCTGAAGTTTATCCATGACTGGAAAATCATACAGCCTGCCTCTGATATGCTTCTGCCAGTCTAATACAATGTCAAATTCCTTAGTTGCTACTCTTCTGCTAGTATTATGATCTTGCAGATTGTCAGATTGATGCTCAAACATATTATATAAATCTTGCATTTCATTAAACCCTTTGTATAGATTGGCCATGGACTGATAAAATCCATCATGGACCTTGCAGACTAGTTGCTTGAACTCTTCTGCTATCAATTTGGAGAAAGAGGAAGCAACTTAAACTAGCCGAGAGTCCATGAGGTGTTGCTCAAGGGAAGCAATCATTTCTGCCTATTATTGATTGAGAACATCTAATTTCTCAAGTTGTTGTTTGAGATAATCATTCTTCTTTCTGCAACAACTTCAACTTATCTTCATGCTTTTGCTTAAGAAGTTGTGATTCTTATTTGTGATGTGCGTCAGCTGCTAACAAGTCATGTTTTATCTTCTACGGCTTTTGTTCTTTATCCAAAAGATCCTTATTCAGCTGTGAAACTGAATCAAAATTGGCTCCTACAAAATTCCCCATGGAAGTTGCCATATCTAAATCCCCTTGCTTGATATCAAGGGAATCTAACTTCCAGATAACTTGGTTGAGAGCAGGAACCTATTTGTTTATGCCTTCCCTTGTCCTCTGGGTTCCCTTTTTCATCATTGCTTTGTCTTTTTTTCTCAAAAAATATTTTCCTATGGAGACCACAACATCCTCACCAAAGTATGCCATCCCCTCTGAAGCTAATGGGTGTAATGATCATAGGAGCAACATGGGGACTTCACTTAGTGAACATCTCACATAGCACGTGCAATCGTGGGATATTAAATAATACCCTTAATTTTCAAAGATATTGACCCAAACTCTTTTTGTTGAAACCCCCTCCCAATACTTAAAACCTCCTCCCCACCCCTTTTTATACCTCAATCCTTATAAACCACCCTACCCACCCCCACCTTAAACCCCTCATCCCCCCAATACTTGCAATATATTGGTTTAATTTTTAATAATTTTAAAACCCACAATATGAAATAACATGATAGGATATTGGTCAACAAGTGAATCCCCTGTGAGGAGCAGTAGGGAAAATAGATGCAAGGGATGATGAAGAAGTGAGGATATGTGTATCAATTTGGGGAGAAGGAATTGTAGAGATGGAAGGAATGTTTATTTGAGGAAGATGAGAACGTGGGGATGTTGAGGTGGCACGAGGTGCTAAGGTGGTGGAAGGAATAGGTGAAGTGAGAGGGGAAGTAGAACTAGGTACATCAATTAGTACCATAGGAGTGCTGGTGGTAGCCTCAAGAATTGGGGATAAATTCAATTTAGAAAAAGAAAACAAAGAAAATGATGAATCCAAAATATTTTCAGATAACTAAGTACTGGGGATAGAAGATGTCATGGGAGTATATTTACAGGGCATGTAAAAGGGCCACTTTCTTCCTCCAAGTCACTATATATTTCAATATCAGCTTGAGGTGAAGGTTCTACCTGCTGATTTGGAGGAATCTGGATAGGCACTTGTTCTTGTGGAGCAAGTTGGGCTGGTGGTACCGACTGTTATTCCCTAGGTACTTCTTGGGGCATCTACTATGGATCAACAGTTGGGCCTTGTTGTACTTGTACCTGTTCAAGAATAATTTGAGTTTTCTGCTTCTTTGGTTGAGGTTCAACCTCTTCCGTTCGTGTCTGCAGCTATGAGCTAAGCTTTTCAAGATTTCTTTTAAACTATGTCCCTTTATGTAGGGTTTCTATCATCTGTGAAGGCTGAGTTCTCACAGGTGTTTCCAAAATGGCCTTAGCATTGTCTTTTGATTTAACAAGAAGGGAATCAGAAGAGCTTATTTCTTGATATTTTGCCTCATTTTCTATGTTCTGCCTCTGTAGGTTCTCCTCTATTGCCAGTTTTACCTTTATGTAGTGGAGGACAGAATCCTTGAGGTCCTTTTGGTACTTGAATACATGATCTTTAACATTTGGGTTAGAAATCTTACTCAATTTGTTATCTCCCAAAATAAGTTTAGTTTTCAATAAGCTCACTCAGAAAATTTATTTTTGATAAGATGAAGAATTCAAGTCATGTTATGAAAGATTTTAAGGTGACTGACAAATTGTGGATCCCTGTTATTTCAATATTTGATAAAATTGAAAGTTTCATCTTTCGGTGGCTTAGGCGGGTTTTCCAACAGCTCATTGGCCACCGAAAAGCTGTGGTTTTGGCAGCTAACATTTTAACACAGGGTCATAGTTATCCACCGAAAGCTATCTCATATAGTTATTCGTTAAAAGGGACTTTCAGTGGCTTAGACGAGACTTTCAAACAGCTCATTAGACACCGAAAGGTGTTATTTTCGGCAACTTAGCAAGAGACCGAAGGAGGGCATTAACCACTAAAAGAAAATAAAAAGTGTCAAGGAAAAGGTAGTTTCAGTGGCTTAGGAAAAAACGTTGATGGTTCATTAGCCACCTAAAGGCCCATCTTTCAGTGGCTAAACAAGGAGATTCAGAGATACTATAAACCGCCGAAAGCAAGTTTTAAAGCACCATTTGGAAATAAAGTTTCGGTGGCTTAGGAGAACAGGTCAGCAGTTCATTAGCCACCGAAAGCATTGGTTTTGGTAGCTAGCAGACAAAATCTTGGGGCCCCTTAATCGCCGAAAAGGCCGAAAGAGGAAACGGTTAACTGTCTATCAAATCAAATCTCGTTAGCACAACAGAGATCATGATAATGCATGACAAACCACTGAAAGGACAGGGAAAATGCATCAAGGAATAAGTAAATGATTAAGGAGGCCATTATTTTTCTGATGAGGACCAATGTGATTCAAAACCCAAGTCTTCCCTCCATCTGTCCGACAAACTGCAAACATTCTCCACTGGATATCCAGTTTGAATTAAAAATGATTGCTAGGAAAATGGTCTCGAAAATATCACCAAAGGCCATCATCCTCTCACCAAAGCATTTCTCATGCAGTTAAAACCCTCATAATCAGTGCCCTATCCTCCAGTACACTCCACCTTCGATGACATGAATCCTCACCATTAGAAACCACCTCTGAAAGTTAGCCTGCTAACACTCTTCCACAGAACTTCAATTGAATTTTTGCAGCCACTCAAGAGCACATTCAACAAATGAAGAAGGGAGGGCCTTCTCTTAGGAAAGAGTTAGGAGAACTCAACTACCTGGAAGCACATCCAGATGTCTTCCAGTTCTTCAAAGATGTTGGCTACTACAAATTTTGTGAGAAAGTTCAAGGTTCACACTAGCAGGTGGCTGAGGCATTTTCTCTCTCTTTCGATGGCTCCAACGCACTCATAGGTAAGGAGGAATTCATGGTGGATGAAACCCTAATTGCAGAAGTGACTGAACTCCCTAGAATTGGGGAGAAGTGGTTTAAAACCACCATTACAAAGGATGTGGAGTTTAGATCTTATTTGAATCCTGAACACAAAGGGGTGGTGTGGAAGAAAAGTGTCCCATCCACCTGGCTAGAAGAGAGGTGGCAGCAATTGCTGAAGGCCATTGTGGTCTATATAACTTGTGAAGGAAGATACAACAGGGCCATGATTTACCATTTCAAACTAATGAACTACTTCACAGGAAAGAGCCCACTGAATTTACCTTTCTACTTACACAGGAGCCTAGAAACAATGGAACACCAGGTGAAGGCTCATCCAAATAAGATTGCTGGAAGATTGTCTCACCATGGCCTTATCCAACTCCTTATCCAAGAATTGCTGAAGAGGAGAAATATGGCATGGACATATTTCTTGTTTTGGAATGGTTTTGAAACAGGCCTACAGCCAAAAGAGAAGGGAAAGTCTCCTTTGAAAAATTCTAGCACCCCAAGGAGTAGGAAGAGGAAGAGAAGGGCTATCTCACCAACAATAGCAGAACAACCTCCTTCCTCGTCTAAAACCAACCAGGTCAAAAGAAACCTAGATTTCAGTGAAAAGGGCCAGGAAATCACAGCACATAGTGGAAACATTTTGAACCTACCCTACTCAGATTCAGAAGAGGAAAGAGAGGAAGGTGCTAACCTAGCAGTGCAGGTTGTAGCAGAGAATGAAGAACTCTCATCACCTACACCAAAAGAGCAAGATGAACCAGCAGAGAATGCTTCCTATAGCAACCCCAGGACACAGAGGATAAATCAGTTGTTGAGACAAGTGTATGAAATGGAAATTTTAGAAAGAGATATAAAGAAAAACAATGCTATATTGACCAAGAGGAATAAGCAACTGCACAATTCTTTCCTAGAGATGAGAGAAAGGTATATCTTTCTAAAAACACTAAACAAAAGATACATGAAGGACAACACTAGGCTGTATAGAATGATCAGGATTCAAAGGCTGCAGGTGAAGGATGCAAAACCAAACCCTAGCACTTATCTTACAATGGAAACCCTAACTGAAGTAGTAGTAAGCCTTCAGCCTCCAGAATCAAGCCCAGCTGCTACTAACCTTCTAAACATTGAGCAGGATGAATAAAAATATAAGCAAACAAAACTTAAAAGCATAATTTTGGAGGCTGCTTAAATTTTTTTGCAGAACAGGTCTTTCGGTGGCTTAGGCAGACGCTGAAGCAGTTCATTAGCCATTGAAAGTAGCGCTTTCGATAGCTAACAGACCCGACATTTTGATCCCTTAACCACCGAAATCAGAAAGAGGCACATGATCAAATTTTGGCATGAAGGACCAGTTTTGGGCAAACATAAATAGCTCAGGGATGAAGTATAAAGATGAAGGGTGTTGAAGAACAACATCAGGGAAGGTATGCTTCAGTTTTGCAGTTGCATAAAGGAAGAAAGGGTCACAAACACTAAACTATCTAGTAAAACAGTGACTTATCTAGCAGAGGACCAGTGGTAGTTTATTCCCAGTACTCACTTCAGTTATCAAAAGGTTCAAAAAGTGAATGATTTCTACAGTTAGATAGACTAGTAGTTAAATTAGGGTTTTTTTTACCTAATTATGCAAAAACAATTATTTTGTCTATTTTTAATAAATCGGATCCAATTTTTCAGGATCTAAATATTTTTTGTAAAGGCTATGAAGCCTAAGACTTATGTTATTGAATGGGTTCGACTTCGGGGACTTGTAGACCATCACTATTGTCAAGCTTCTCATATTGCTCATGACCTAATATAAGCTCGTTTTCTATCATATGTTCATCTTTCATTTCTTGTTTGTTCTGTGTTTATGCTTGAATGTGTTGTTCAGGTTTATTCATGTTATTTGATGTCTGATAGTTGTCATCATATCTGCATATTGATGATTTGAATTATAAGTACCTTCCTTGTCATGATTAGTCATTTATATATATCTATTTTATGTATGAATCTACCAGCATGATAAGTTCTCCATCTCTGCACCATATTATCAAACCTCTGAACAGTGGTAGTTAGAAGCCTTATCCTTGATTGAGTTTCATGCATGTATTGAGAGTGTGAGGTCCTATAGGTCACCTAACTTGATCAAATTAGAAAAACCATAAAAACATTTAAGTTACAAGGAATCATCAAGCTGCAACCTAGAGGAGTTTCCTAGGAGTGATAACACAATTCCTCCTAGAAGTCAATAGTTGCTATTTAGATTGATTCATCAGGATCCTCCTCATGCGCATACTAAAACTTAGCATGTTTATGTACAAATAGATTGGCCATATATGATTTAGGGTCATGCATCCTCTTGGGTGCTTCCCCCAGGTTCATAATAGCAATTTATTTACCCAGCACAGTTGCATGGGTGGAAGTTTGCAAAACAAGAGAACCTAAGTTCAATGGAAATTTGGGCCAAGACTTTCTTTTGGACTATGTAAGTTTGGGAAAAACACCATCAATCACAGTCTGATACGATACTTCTTGTAACACCATTCGATCTGGAACTATCCTAAGAAGCAAGTGAAGTATATTTCTGTCCCAAATTCGAATATATGAGAAATACTCTCCGGCATACCAATCACCGTGTAAAGTAATCAATTCTATGGCTCTCTCAAAAAACGATAGAGCATCTGCCTTGAATATTTTATGCTACATTGACCCAAGAAACGGGTCACAATTCTCATAAACCCAAGGAACGCAGTTGTCCTCCCACATACCTGAACAATAAATGTGTATCAGTGGCAAATTTTTATTCCAGTTCCAACCCAAGGCCAAAAAACCAGAATTTGCACAAAACACATCCATTACATAACCTGACATATAAAATGTTGGCTTCCTTATGGCTGGGGTCTTCTGATATTTCTCAATTTCTTCCTTCAAATTCACGGGCAGAATCTGTTCCCAATTAAAGGATTCACCTGTAAGAATAATATGGTGGGATAACGAAACCCATTCAACTTTGAACATTGAACAATTTGACAACATATACAACTGGCAAAACGTGGTTGCAAGTTATGAAAAGGGTTCCCTAAATGAGGAAATAGGGTAAGAATTGGTTGGTTTGGGAACATACTCAGTTGGGTTTTCCATCCATGATTTTACCACCTCCTCATAGTTAAATCAAGAGATGGCCTCATCATGAAATTTGGAGCTTAAAAGCTGTCAAGGAGGTCCAAGTGCATAAGCCCTACAAAAATGTCAGGATGGAAAGAGGCCACAGGGGAATGAACATGGTCATCAAAGGAGCGTTCATTAGTGTTTGCATTATCCAATTCCCACTTAACTCGGTCCGTGTAGGGCATGAAAGGAGGCCGTGCATCAATGCAAGGGAGCGAATAACTTCATATTTTTATGTATGCAGGATAGTCGTGGGATATTGTGGAAAACTCGTCATTGTCAAAGATAGAATAAATCCTTTACCAGTTCAAATGAAGGGTTTCATAGGCACAACCACTGGTATCGATGAATATTTTAGAATTGGGGTCTTTTCTCTTTTTCTCCTGCAGAGTAGTTTTTGACCTAGTGTTTCTAGACATGGTGGACGCCATTTTTTATTGAAATTTAGCAACCATGGTTAAAAAAGCTACCACAGTTTTGAAATAAAAGAAAACAGTCATGAAGGACAAATACTTACCAGTAGGAAGGTTTGAATATCGGTGAATTCGAAAGCTCGAGCGAGAAAAATCCATAGTAAAAATCTTCAAGTGCAGTAAAAGCACAAGTGAAATGGTAAAAATTTCATAAATTCGAACAGATTAAAAAAACAGAAACTCAACGAAAAAATAGATCTAGGCATTAGATCCGACATAAAAGGACATCTGAGATCAAGGTGGGAAACCAAAATGCGGGAATGAAAAGTCAGAAAAGCTTTGGATTTTATGATTTCCGCCTTCTGCAATTCTGCTTTGCAGAAAGCGGAAGTCGGAAACAAGATTATTATGCAAGAAAAAATTATTGAAATTCCACATTCCACATTCCGCAAAGGCGGAAGGTGGAAGACGGAACCGAAATTATTGACCAAGAAAAATGATCAAAATTATGCATTCCACAAAGGCAGAAGGAGGAAAGTGGAAAAATAAAAATAAAAACTGCAAAAAAGGACTTTTTCTCCTTCCCCAACCCACCTTAGAGGAATGCAGAATGCGGGATCAAAATATCAAAGTTTTATTGTGAAAAAGGGATTTCCACCTTCCGCAATTTTCCTTTGCAGAATGCGGGTTGCAGAAAAACAAACTTTTTATTGAAATAAAATTCAGAATCCCACAATCCACCTTTGCGGGTTGCGGGATGTGGGAAAAATATTTTCAGTAAACCTTTAAAAAAAGGATTTCCAGAATCTGCCTTTTCGGAATGCAGGCTGCGAGAATGTGAGAAAACACTTATAAAGGAAAAAAGCAATTCTAAAATCCACAAAACAGAAAAAACAAGGCTTATAAGGAATTTTTTTTAAGTCCAAAACACTATACTTACAATTTAAAACTCCCATAAGAAGATGATGGCTTCAAAAGTCCATTTAAGGATTATGGGGATCCCATTTTAACAATTTAAAGTGGGATTTGTTGTTGCCAGCAAAAAATAGAGACTCGTTGGGCGAAGCAGTTATCTTTGTGCAATTCTACATAAAAAATTTCAAATAAGATATGTCAGTGTAAAAATATTTGTATTTTATAATCAAACATCAAACTCAGGGAACAAAAACAGGCCTAACATAACAATAAATACCATTTCCACCTCCCAATTCCACAATCACTGATAGTGATACTCAACAAATGATCAAGTCTTAAAAGTAATAAGGTATCCATGCAAGCAAGATGTCAGTAATGAGGGCAGTTTTAGATAATCTCCTAATAAAACCCTTGGAACTATCTCATGATCGTCAAACCATTAATCACCTTGAATATGGATGGTTTTATTAGGAGTATATACAACATTTTTTCTTCCTTTTCTTCTCTCTCTCTTTTTTTGTTTTTTTAACAACTAAGTTGCAACAAGACCATGTCCTTGGTAAGGAACAATGCCACACACAACTCTTACCTAGAAATTGAACAAGCTAGCTCCATCAAGAGACTCCTTGTCTTTTGGAATTTACACCAAAAGAAATTACCATGGCCTGGTAACCACCTATTAGTAATTTCGGTCCAATTAAGATCCATGAACATGGTTAGGATGGATTGTAATAAGACCCCCTGTCCTTGAATACAACAAGTTGTATTTCAAACTAATAGAAAAGAATTTACTAATGCAAACTACAATCCATTTCCTTGGCTTGGGAACCAGCTAATGGTAATGTCATTCACTGAACATGTATATGAACATGATAGGCTGGCTTGTGATAAGACCCCCTATCTTGCAACTTACACTTATTAGAGTGATTTTATTAGTTCCAAGGCAATAAAGGTGAAATCATAAAATAATACAGGTTAAGGAAGCTGTTAAAGATATGTTTCCAACAATTACTAAAACATCTGGCAAGAATACGAGAGTACTCCTAAAAACTCAATCATCATTATGAGGATAGATAAAGATAACGATCGTTAGAACTGAAGATTCAATTTGGAAATTTAGCATAGATTATGGATTGCATTTTCATGAAGATACTGGTTTGGGTAAAAACCAAGTGGAAATTTCGGACATATCCAAATTAAAATTCCTTAGTTAAACATCCTAGGGATAAGCCACTTTTACCAAATGCGACTAGTTGTTGTAGGCATGTAATGTTTTGTAAAGAAAGGAAAAAAGAAATAAATCAAACCAAGCAAAATCAAAAGAAAATAAATCAAAACCACACCTATATACAAGTAAGTGAAACTTACCTCAAGAAAAATACTTATTGAGGAGATGGATATTCATTGGATAAGCCTCATGAAAACCCTCCAATGTCTGTAAGAGGACAGTACTAGGGCCAATATTTTCTATAACAAGGAATGGCCCTAACCATAGATATTGAGACTTGGTATAGTCTCTTTTTTCTTTGTTGGGTTTGTCCCACTTAAGCACCATATCCCCAATCTAAAACTCACGAATGGTGGAAGACTTATCATAAAACCATCATTTTACCAACTGTTGGTGGTGATATAACTTGTTCCTGGATTTATCCCTCTCCTCTTCTAGTTTAAGAAGAGTGTCAATTCGATCCTGCAGAGGGGAAGATTCATCATCCCGTGAACAAGATTGTGCAATTTGCAGTGATGGAAGAAGAAGATTTGATGGCAATACAGACTCTTTTCCATAACTAGGAAGTAGGGAGAATTTGCGATAGAAACCTTAGGAGTGAATCGGTCTTCCCATAAGGAATTAAAAATCTTTGTATGCCAATCTCTATGGTTGACAGCCACAGTTTTCTTCAAAATATTGATCAAATACTTGTTTGAAGATTCAGCCAAACCATTTCCTTGTGGGTAATGATTAATAGAATACTTCACTTTAATCCCCTTTTCAAGGGCATACTGAGTGAGATCAATTGAATTAAAGTAAGAGGCATTGTCAAAAACCAAAGATTCAGACACTCCAAACCTGGTAACAATGTTACTCTTCAAGAAGGATATAACCGAGTTGGTATTAGAGACCTTAAGGGGGATCACTTCTACCCACTGAGTAAAATAATATGTTGCAGTAAAAATATACTTATGATACAATGAAGAAGGATGAGTAATGGGACCAATAAAATCTAGTCCCATTGTTGAAATGGATACTGGACAGTGACAGGTTGAAGGGGAAAGGTTGGTTTCTTCAATTTGCTAGCACATCTTTGGCAAGGCTCACATTTTCTAACAACATTATGGGCATTGTTGAACAATGTGGGCCAGTAATATCTGTTTCTTAACACTTTGTGGGTTGTAGTTTCTTCTGAGAAGTGTCCACCTACAGGTCCTGCATGCATGTCAACCAAAAGTTTATCATCCTATGTTTTTTCAAGGAACCTGAGAAATACAACATCATAATTTTTGTGGAACAACACATTATCAATGAATTGATAAGGTGTTGTGTTCAGTCGCAATTTCCTATGCTTTTTGAAGTCGAGGGTTGGAGGGGAACACCCGCGAGTAATAGTAAATTTAATATCGTCATACGATTCTGATGACTGAGCAAAAATAACATAAATAGTGTCAATAGACATATCTTCCTCGTGAATGCATTGTCGTTCCTGCTCTGGGATATTTGATTGATCTGCCAGTAAACATAATACTTTCCCTTTGGCCATCTTGGTAGGATTTATCTCCAAATCGTACTCCTGGGGTGTAGTCATCCAATGAGCTCTTTTATCTCCTAACTCCTTTTGGATCAACACATTACTTGTGGTTGTGTATGTGACAATCACCTTTGTCTTTGACTTCAATAGATAAGGCCTGAAATGATTCACAGATTTATAAACAACATAAGCTTTCTTGCCCACTTGTGTACAATTTAATTTGACCCCTTTGAATGTATAACTCATGAAAGAGACCGATATCTCTACATCCTCTTCATTTTTCTGAGTAAGCATGGCAGCATAAGAAACATTAGTAGAAAAAGTATATAAAATGAAATATTTTGAAAAATTAGGAGGCATAAATGTAGGAGCCTCCATTATAACCTTCTTAATGTTAGTGAACACATCCTTTTGGATATTATACCACTTAAATACAATATCTTTCTTGACCATATCCTGAAGTGGTCTAACAATTTGTGCAAAATTAGGAACAAACCTACTAACAAAATTAATCTTTCCCAAAAAGGATTGCATGGCTTTCTTCGAGCTAGGGAGCTTGAGTTTTGCAGTTGCTTCAGATATCTCTAGGTCAATTATTATTCCATACTTTGACACAATAAATCCATAAGTTTTCCTTCTATGACTACAAAAACCGATTTTTTAGTATTCAAAGAAATGTCATACTTTCTACATCTTTCAAAATTTCCTTAAAGCCAACAAATGATCATGCCGTAAAGATAGTTATATCATCTAAATAAACAATGACATATTTCTGCATCAAACATCTAAAATCTATGTCGATAGCTCTATGGAAAGTTGCACCGACATTGATTATCCTAAAAGGCATCCACCTGTAGGAAAACATGCCCCAGGGTGTTCTGAAGGAATTCTTTAGCTGGTCAGAGGTCGTGACCAGAACCTAATTGTATCCTGAAAATCCATCAAGTAGAGAAAACATTCTTGCACCCAAAAATCTTTGAAATATTTGTTCCATCGATGGAACGGGGTAGTTGTCCCTTTCGGATGCTCTATTCAAATTTTGAAAGTCCACACGTAGTCTGATCTTTCCACTCTTTTTACGGACAAGGACCAGATTGGAAATCCACTGCGTGTGTCTGACAGGGAATATAATTATGGATTTCAAGAGTTTCTCAAGCTCTTTCTTGATGGATGGTTTGAGACTAGAATGCATCTTCCTCAGCTTTTGTTGATAGGGTCTTGCATTAGGATATAGTGGTATGTAATGTTGCTTAATGGAAGAATAAAAGGTTTTGATATCATCATAAGTCCATGCGAAAAAAAGGATTGAATTCTTTGCATAATTTCACTAAATCTCTCTCCTCTTCAGGAGAACAAGTCATCCCTATATTGATGAGTTGAGGGTTTTACTCATTACCAAGATTAATAGTCTTATAATCACTAGAACAAATACTGGAATTAGCGTCCCATTTAGCATCCCTTTTAAGTGTAATTTTTTTTTTACATTGAGTGGTCAAACTAGACGCTAAATGGGATGCAACATGGACAAAACTTAAAGCATCTTAAAAAATGTCTTTTTTGATTCCTAGATAGCATCCTTCATGACGTCCAAAATAGCATCTATTTTTTTGCTTCCAAAATAGCGTCCAACTTTGCTTCCTAAACAATGTTGAGGTTTGCTTCCTAAATAACGTCATATTTTGCTTCCTAGCGAGTGTCCTCTTTTGCTTCTTAAATGACATCCTCGTTAGCGCCATATTTGCATCCTTAATAGCACCATGTTAGCATCCAAATTAGCATCCAATATTGCACCCATTTGTGCTACCACTTTAGCATCCTATTTTGCACCATTTTTTACTTCCAAATATGTACCAATTTTCGCTTCCAAATTCACACCAATTTTTGCTTCCTTTTTTGCATCATGTTTTGCTACCAAAATGATGCCAAATATTTCTTCTATTATTGCACCATATTTTGCTTCCTATGTAGAGCCATGTTTTGCATCCAAAGTAACGTCTTATTTTTCTACCATATCAATGCCATGTTTGGCTTCATCATTAGCGTCACATGTTGCATCATTTTTAATGCCTAGTTTCGTGTCTTATTTTTCTACCATATCAACACCATGTTTGGCTTCATCATTAGCGCCACATGTTGCATCCTTTTTAATGCCTAGTTTTGCATCTCTCATTTTTTGGTCACTAATTTAGTTGTTTTTAGTAGTTTTATATACAAATTTTGGTCATTTTGTTTGGTCACGTATCTCTCATTGTTTGGTCACAGCTTATCTCTTATTTTTTTCTCACTAATTTAATTGTTTTTAAAGGATCAATACACACTTTTGAGTATCTAATGGTTGGCAAAGGATGATAGATTGTATAAGTTCACAATATATGATCAAGCAGGTTATAAAATCCATAAACATTTTCTAGGAATTTTGAACAAAACTCAAGAAATTGGCTTAATGGGATTGCAAAAATCACTATTACCTAGCAATCGTAAGTGTACCACAATATGAGACCCATCAACAACAATTATCTTAGTGTGGATGTCAAGGATATAGTAGATACGCATGATGATCCTAGAGCCATGTATAAGTGGAGCAATAAGGAGAATCTAAAGAGGATGGTCAACCCAATAGTTGGTTGGACCCTATCCACCATGGGATGAGAAAAGTTCCTTCTTCCATCAAGGTAATGAGTATCCACAAGGACAAATGGTTAGGATATATTGTGATGCCAATTTATAATGTTTATTCACTTCCCAGGGTGATCGTGTAGTGTAGATAATAAGAAAAGGGACATTAATGATATGAGAGTAAAACATAAAATAGAGATTGGGAAAGGAAAGATATACACATTAGTCATACAAATTTTAGCCTCACCCCCTTAGTACCATATAGACCAACTAAACTGGACTGAAGAGAACTTCCTACAAAAAATTATCAGAATTTAAAAGGTCCAATGTTAAAAATACACTGGTGTCTGGCACCCAAAGAAAATAACCCATTATTTAAAGCTAAAGGAATCTTGGATTTATAAAATATGAAATTGTCGTATGGTGACACTCATGAGTCATGGATAAAGAGAAAATATTATGATCACAACCAACATGTAAAGTTACTCAGACAAACTCAGGTGAATACAAAAAATCAGAAATGACATTCAAGGTATGGAATCAAGTATATACCCATCAATATGAGGTGTTGTTGCAAAAGTAATAAATAACTAAGAACCATTGGTGTTTGGGCCAGCATTGGCCATTGATAGAATACCAGGGCCATCATGAAGTAACTGAAAATTATCATTTGTGATAAGAAATAGGGAATGTTTAATACAATTCTAACAATATAAATCAGATTGTTCAAAGTGAAGATGTTTCGAAAAAACATGTGCTAACTGACCTGCAAATTTTCTGACATATATGCTCTCTCCCCATGTGCCTGCATAGAAAACAAGAAACATTAACTGCAACATTGATATTTAGATGTCCAGCCAATATTTCAATTAAATTTCAAGAGGAATAAGTAATTTGACTTGGATTAAGACATAATCATTTTCTAGATGGAAAATGACCATCAACAACTACCAAATTAAGAATATAGCATACAATAAATAAAACAAAATTTGGAAAATGACCATCGACAACTACCAAATTAAGAATACAACATACAATAAATAAAACAAAATTTTGAATTGATTTGAAGAAAAATATTTTAAAAAATTGTAATTAGAATCAAAAGGTGAATGCTCAGTACTAAATAAACCATATTTTAATCTTAAACATTTCAATTTATTTAACAAATTTATCTTGTTGAGTGCAAATGTACAACCAAAATATAATACTCACACAAATAGTCATCCCTTTATACCCAGTCTTAAAATAATAAAGGCACTTACAGCAAAATTTAGTATAGATTTAGAACAACATATACTACCAGCAGTGTTCCTAAAGAATATTATCATATATATAAAGGAAAATAACACATATTAAAAGATAATAACACATATTAAAATATATGGCTATCGAAAAAAGGTCAACATTCACTGTGATCTATTTAAGAGAAACAATTTACATTTTATTTATAAAGTACTATCTTCAAACAATGCACTTAATAGAAGACACTCTTTCAGCACACTAATCCAAGAAAAAAAATGAAAATTGAATCAACTGGGCAATTATCTAGATCTGATATAAAGGTCTTGCTACCAACTTGGAGACCTGAATAAATGCAAGCTATACAATTTATATCGCACTGCAAAGGTCAAGAAAAACATATTTTCATCACAGGAAATTAAATGAACTCGGCACTAGAGACCTACTTACTTTCACTTAGTCATTACAAGGAAAATGTTGATCCCTTTCTAATAAGGAATTTCAACAGATGGTTTAATCTCTCCTTAAATGCACTCTCAAAAAAGTCAAAATTTAAGTAAGATGGTAAGAGTGTGATACATAACTTGTCATTTAACAAGATAGTACCTACTTGTAGAACTTGCCACTTGCTAGGATGATACCTACTTGTAGATTAAGAGATTAATAAATATTTAATGGGAAATTTGGAAAATAAACTAAATTTTAATATTTACCTTGCACTTTCTCAAAAAACAATGTTTTGAAAATAAAAATTACAGGTCAATTTTAATGGTACTTACAGGAGGCGGTTTATGTAGTCAAAACTAAGGAAAATAGGGTTTAAATGAATGAAAATACAAATAAAATGGATTTTGAACTTTGATCGTGTGATCCATGGACAACCTTTGTGAGGAAAAAAAGTATCACTATCCAAGACCTTTCACAACAACATTCAAATTTTCGATCACAGTTGGCACATCACCTTTTGAGAGCTCAATTGTCTTAGGATTGAGTAGGTTCAATATGACTTCCCAATATGTACGGGTTGGTTTACAAGTGATACATTGGAACATTGCTCTGATTGAAATAAAACCACTATGGTAAATCCATGTGACTTGGGCTAGAAATGATGACAAATTTATTCATTAATAGTTTGATTAAAGGTTTTAAGACAAAAAAGTGGCTCAGTCGAGAGGAATATTTAGAGTAATCCAAGTACAATGATGTTGATGCAACCATGGAGACAATCATGCATGTGACATCAAGGCTTTGGTTGTATCTATTGAAATTATATGTTAGATTCTCTATCATTCCTCCATGATGGTCACATGGATTACATTGTTTTTCCAACACGTTGTAGGAACTTAGAGAGATAAACACCCAATGATTTGAGCCAAAGTGACTTGCATGGTTCTATCAACCAGTGTCCCTTGATGTGCTCCACCTGACCTCCAGAGTACTTGAAAGGTTATGTTTTTAGTTGGTGAGTCACAGTTCTCAAATACATGCCTCACAATTGTTAGGTGTTCTCATCCTCGTATAGTCTAGAATTTAATGGGATATTCAATCAATGCCAAGACCCTATGGATGATGTTGGAAGTCCCGGTGGCTCAACGAAATTTTCCATACTTTCTCTAAACACTAGTCTTATCAAAATGTCTGATGTGTTCCTCTACCAAGTTCATTGCATATGATCAACTAGAACATGCATTTTTTCCAGTCGTAGTTCTCTTATGCTTGTAAATATAACATTTTCCACAGTGGCCACTACAGATATGGTTCAGTCTCAACCTCATAAGGCTTGTCTATGAGATCAATTTAAATTCTGATTCACTAAATATTTATGATTCTTAAGCATTTGTTAATGTTCTAGAAACTATTAATGTAGATTCTTTAACATGTATCTAATAGTATAGAAACCATGCCACACCCTTTCTAGAACAAAATAAAAACCATGTGTCATCCTATTATGATGTGTTGTATGGACATTATGAGCCACAACTAACATGTGCCGAAGCAACAAGCATCAAGTAAATGGAAATTAAGTATATAAGTCAAATATTTGCATACCTGGAGCAAAAGAAGTATTACATTACTACATCTGACTAAACAAAACATGGGTCTTCCAGGAGTCCCCACAAATTGGATCATGTCGAGATACTTCAAGGATTGTTAATACAAGTAAAGTTTTTTATCTAGTTGAATCCTCTTGAGGCTTGGGAAAGGCTATATTTGTAAAACATAATAAGGGGCATTAAGTTAAAACATAATAAGAGACATTTAGTTATTTTTAATGATACATAACAATGGCCATTTTTTATAGAGAAAATCCATATTATAGTATATATAAATAAAATAAAAAACCTTTAAAATATTTAAATAATGTGATAACCTACTGGTTAAAATTGGTTGATTTCTCTGCCACACACTCACATATATAAAATGCATACAAATACTAATATTCATATTCATATCTATAGATAATATCGCTCATATGAACCCTTCGTGAGGGGACTAAATTTTTTTTAAACCTAAGAGGTAAGATGAAACTCCAAATATTTGGGTGTTTCTCCAAAAAGATTTGGAATAAATATGGAAGCGGAAACTAGAAGAGCAAAAGAGATCATGAACTTTTCTGGGAAGCACAATCCCACGCTAGTTTCTACTATATTTTTCTCATTCATGGAGGATCTTGAAGAGCGACGAATTGGGATCACATAGAGATTAAGGGATTTGCGTCCATCCATTGTTCTCCCTCCCTTATTTCCTCATGCCCTGCTCTTACTGGTGGACTCTTTTTGGTTTGCATAAAATGATAAAATATTTTTCGTCTTCTCTGGTGCATTTCTTGACTTACATATATGCATCAGTAATGTATCAACATCCTCACAGGATAGCGCTACATTTGGGTTTTCTCAAAATCCTCAAACTCAGCAGAGCAATGTAGAAGTCTTGAGGTATATTCTTGGGAAAGTTTTCTTGAAGGAGAATTCTAATGTGAAGCATTAATTGTTTCTTCCTTCGAATTCTTTTGATGCATCACAATCAAGTTTGAATAGTGCAACTGGTCTATTTTTCTCAAAATATGCCAGTCAATGCGACAGGCAGTATACTTTTTCAAATGGGTTAGGATCAATGACAGGTTTTGAAAAAAGGGTACACCTTATGTTTGATAAAATAGATGAGTAGAGAAATAATCCATTCGAAGAGATGATATTGGGTCCCATCGGCAGTGGCTCTACAAGAAATATTGTTAAGTCTGAAAACACAAATTTAGTGCACCAAAAGAAGGCTTTGGGTCCCAATGGCAATGGATCTGCTAGAAACACTGGCAAGTTTGAAAACACAAATCCATTGGATCAAAAGAAGTTTTTGGGTCCCATTTGCGGTAGTTCTACTAGAAACACAATATTGGAGGGTCCAACCTCAATCTAAAATATCTCATAGTCGAAAATTGGAATGTGAAATACATACACTTTATTAAAGAAACCAACTTCCCTAAAAATGTATGAATTTATTGAATATGTCAAAATAAAGTTGATAAGTGGCCATTAACTACTATGTGTCCACCCATCCATAAAAATGGAGCCCTGACACCCTGACATCCCACAAGTTTGTTTCAAATCTCTTCATTTGCAAGATAATTTGAGCCACTTGGTTTCAAAGTTGTGATATCCTAGGACCTAAATCAATTTTCAGGTGGAGAAACATAAGATGTCCCTAAAGCCAAAAACTGAGTTGCATGGATATGTATACAGATAAAGAAAATAATCAGAAAATTTTGAATATTATAAAGTTACACTAGTACATGTGGACATTTTTCCCACTGAAACTAGTTGCTATTGCAACGCTTGTGCGTTTCTATAGCCACGAACATGACCCCTTCTTTTTGTGGGAAAACTTTTATGGCTATAGCAACATTTTTCACACTTCATTTCTATTGCGACAAATGGCACGTGTCGCTATTGCGACGAATGAATGGCTTCTATTCCGACAAAGTTGCATCGCTATTGCAATGAATATTTAGCGACGAACCACCTTAGTTCGTCTCTATAGCGACGATAATACCAAAACGTGACGATGGAAATAACAAAAAGTTGCGACAAACCTTCATCGTTATAGTGACGAAATTATGCAATATTGAAAAAAAAATAAACAAGTGTTGCAATGAAACTTCGTTGGTGTAGCGACGAAGTGTTCGATGCTAGAGAGACGGAGTTCAATATTTAAAAAAATAAAAAAATTGGTGTTCCAATGAACATTTGTTGGTGTAGCGACGACAAGTTGTCGAATGTCCATCACAAGTATAGCAAGTTCATCGGAACTTTCTATGGATTGGCATCGCTATATTAACATAACTATCTTTTTTTTTAAATAATGTAGATCGGCAAGTTAAACTAGCAATTACCCTGGTAGTACAGAGGAATTCCCTAAAAATGGGTGTTACAATGTAATATGTATTATGTGGATGTATACTGAAATAGATTCGCGTTATTTGAATTTGAGAACATGTTAATCATTAGTACAATCTCACATGATCCAACTCTTAACGCAATTAAACCAAAATAGGATACATTCTAGTAGACAAGTCTCTAGACATGTCCCAAATTGTAAATATTCAACCACAGAAAACTAACATTACTACTACAGTTTCACGCATATTCGAAAGACGCCTCTATGTAAAGATCATGCACACTACAAAGCTTATGCTCTTCCAACAATTTTTTTCAAACACTCCTTGAGTAAATATCATGCATGGCTCCTTATTATGTAGGAGGAAAATAGATACACAATATACTTTTTTCTTTCACAACTATATACTTTTTCTGTCACATTAAAGCATTTTGAATAAAACAAACTATGTGCCTTTTATGAGTAAATATGTCATTCAAAAAACACGTGAGTGAAGGTTGGAACAGATCAGCCACATGAGGGAAGCTACCTTGGTTTCATTCATTTATTGTTACTGCATATTGTTGGGAAGTTTCTATAGATCTCAATTCCTTCGAGCTTTAATGGACAACAATTCTTCTTAGCTAGATTACAAAAGTTTCAATGCAATTGGATACCCAAAACTAAAACAACTAAGAACCTTCAACAAATAATGATCACTTGATTTCAAAGTCACTATGGAGGCTCTTCATGATACTTCATTGGAAAATTCAAGGCCATTTCACTTCTTTGCAAGCAACAATCACTTATTGTCAAATCACTACTAGATCACTATTGTGAAGAGTTTACATTGTATATTAGGCTCTTTTGTTTGACATATGAATGATGGTTTGTGGAGATCTCTTTACTTCACAAGTGGGCCTGTGGATTCTTCTATGGACAGCTCATGTGGAAAATCATTAGATAGATCTATGATGTATGTAGTTATTATCTCTAAATCTCTCTATTCCCTACATATTCCAATTTTGGTTGTTGCAGAATTGTTTATGTTGGATGAGAAATATCATGGGGGTGGAGTTATCTCCTCTTCTGAGTGATGTCAAAAGAAAGAATTTGAGACAACTAACCCTCGTTCTTATTCTACGTTATATTTTTTGTGGTTAAGAAGCAAATTGATTCTTCTCTCACTTAGATAGTGTGATTCCAGATATTATGGCCACTCTTCCCAGAAACAAACTACTCGTACAATTCAACAAGCATATGTTTCACCGCTTGGTGAAAATATTCTGCAAGAGGGTTATGAAGGGAAAAAAATGGTATTTCTAATGTACTCAATGTGGTCTCTCGGCATCACCATAACTGCGCAAGAAGTAAAATCCAACAAAAATAATGAGAGAATGAAAACCAACCACAGTAACAATATCCTTGTCACTCAAATCTCCGAGGATGAATTGAAGCCCTTTGTTGCATTATATTTATCTATGCCATCAATGGATGCAAAGGTGGTAACTCTTTGTTATAGAAAGGTTGTTTTTTTGTCCATTAGAAGAGCCCACTTCTTGTTCCATGGTGAAATGGTAATCCAAGGACATCTCTTGCATTCTTATCATCAAGCATTCATCCAAATTCATTGTAGAAACAGTCAGCAAGTGTTTCAGAATCCCATCAAAAGAAAATAATTATAGTTCAAATCAAATAAAACATGAAAAACGTTGTGGATGAGTTGAATGGGGATTCCATAGTGGTTTATACAAAACTTCCTTTGATTTTATCAATAGGGTTGTGGTTTAATGGGAAAGACAACATCATCCATGCCTGAATTTGAAAAAAATAAAATCCATGGCTACAATCAACTTGGTGCATTTCATGTGTCTTTTTCAAGTTATATGGGAAAACCTAAAAACACCCTTTAAGAAGATTTAAAAGTAAAACTATCCTATCTTGAAACAACTCATCCTGAATTTCACACCATGAAAATAGAATCTCTAGGCTCAAATGAGACTTTTAATGCCAAATTTCTAGATTTGGATTTTACTCAAAATGAAGGTGAATGCATGCCTGGAAAATTCGATGCACTAAAAAACAATGGAAACAAAATTCAATGCATCCAACAAAAGTTAGGAGATAGAAGTGGTAATAGGGTGATGGTTAGAACTTAGAACCAACTATATTTAAAACCACATGTATTTCCTTTGACTTTATTTAAAAATCTGGCCAATCTGACCTACACCTTCATTGGGCCATAAACTCTGTCCAAACTAGTCTGTACCCTCTCTTTTTCTTGGCACATGTTGCATCAACTGAACCATCCTTTGCAATGCAATCCATTCTTCTCCCAATTAATATTAAAATCCTGAAAGGAGGCTTTGCACCTGCACCAATATTGCTTTTCTGTTCTAGAATTAACAGAAGCATATTGTGTTCTTTATCCCTAATCCATTCACCAATATTAAAATACCTTCCCAAAACCTATTTATTAGCCGAGAGAAAAGAGGCGAGAACATCCCATAGAGTGCACCTTCCATAACTAGAATTATGTGCATAAACTGAACAACAACCAACTAGTTTGTATCTCATCAGCAGTGTTACCCGTACATAGCTATTATTAAGTTCTAACCCATGATCCAATGCAAATCCCTAAAGAGAGTGAGAGATAGCCAAAACTACACCTCCTCCCCCTTGCTCATGATCCATATCCCAAAATGGACCATTCTAGCAGTAATTCTTATGACATCTTAAATTTTTAATTCAAATCCAGCAGACTTAGCCTCTTGAAGGAACACCATATCCAGTTTGGCTTAAAAACACCTCACAAGCTGCTTATGATTAGGTATTTTATTATTTCTTTTATATTGATGGTCTGTAAATTTTGTTGTTATATTATTAATCCTTTTTTACCTTGAATTCCAAGAGTAACCATGGATTTGACTTTGGATTTTGAGGGTAATGTTGATAAGTCCCACAAATTTGCTAATGAGTGCAAAGATATATATAAGGCAAGCTTCGTATCTTCCTTCTTAAGACAAAAATATTATTATTTTAATTTGAGTCAGAGTCATGGACAAAGTTTTTTTTTTAGATTAATATTTGGGATATTGACATATTTAACTTTTTGCAGATGCTTTCAGAAAGATTTGAGGCGCAAAATTTTTTCTTGGAAATAAACTTACATCTAATTCAATGTTATATCCAAGTATCTTGGGATCTGTAATGTTGACAAGTTCCTACAAATGTTCTTCAAATCATTTGGATAATTGCTTTCCACCTGATATTTTTTGTTCCTCTTCAGCTCTTGATTTTTGGGTTCAGATTCTCCCATTATTAGATCATAAGACTTTCATGAACATGGGGGCTTCACTTGTTGACCAATATCCTATCACGTTAGTTCATATTGTGGGTTTTTAAATTGTCAAAAATCGAATCAATATATTGCAGGTATTGGGGGGGCAAGGGGTTTAAGGTGGGCATGGGTAGGGTGGTTTATAATGATTGAGGTATAAAAAGGGGTGGCAAGGAAGTTTTAAGTATTGAGAGGGGGTTTCAAAAAAAATATTTTAGGTCAATATCTCTCTAAATTAAGGGTATTCTTTAATATCCCACAATTGCACGTACTATGTGAGAGGTTCACTGAGTGAAGTCCTCGTGTTCCCTGACATGTCAATGTAAATCAATTGCAGGATATTGAGCCAGCTATTGTTGATGGTATGGGTGCAGAGTCAGGACACATCATAGCTACAACCATAGGTGGCAGAAATTGCAAGCCTAAACAGGTTTACCTTATAAATGTGTTCACAGTGAGAATTCATTAGGTCACAACCAAGAATCTAAGTGAATAGTTTCTTTATGGAAATTTTTTCCAATTGTTTATTTATTCTTTTATTGACTTGACAGACCATCATTTACTTTGCGAACATGTGGTTGGAACAGGGTCTTTTGGAATTGTCTTTCATGTCATAATTGACTTCTTTGTAGAATGCATGTGGGGTATCATGTCAATATATTAGGTATAAATATAAAGGGGTATAAAAAATGTAAATGAAAAAATAGATACATGCAATACATAGTGAAAATAGGGGTTTTTTTAAATTGGGAAGACATACTGGGAGGGGGTTAAAAAAATGATTTTGGGAGGTATTTTCCAATATTTTTTGAAAATAGGGGTATTGTTTCATATGCCATGAACGAACGTGCTATGGCATGGTTTCACTAAGTGAAGACACCATGAAGAGTTTGTGGCTAGACTTGGTATTGCTTAAATCACTCTCAGAAAATTAGGTTGTCAATATGGGGAGCATGTTGAGTTTATTAGGGTGGAAATCTGGGGAGCAAATTGAGTTTATTGGGGTGGTGGAGTTGACCAGCTAGGGCTGCATGGAAAGGGGAAGCCTTTGACTACACCAAATGCCAACCTTTAGGGGCCAGCCCTTGGTTGCCACATGGGCCATCCCTTATGGTGGCCTTTGGGGGATGCTTAGGGCAGCCACCTATGCTATTTAAACAGGCCCTCTCACCCCACATTTATTCATTTTTTTATTTTAATTGAGTTTTGAGAGATAAGGAAAGAAATATTTCTGCCATAGCTTGTTGTTGTTTTGTACTTGAGTTTAACCTGATTTTACTGCTTCAGTGAAGATTGAAGAAGGTTGTCATAAATTCTAAGTTTTTTGGTCATACAGTCAGGTATTTGTTTTCTTGGAAAAACTCATTGGAAAGCAAAGTTCATGGTGATTTTGTAATATAGGCCTGATATACTATTTATATAAAATTGTTTGCTAGAGTTTTCACCCTTCTAATGGTTTTCACCCTTATAAAAAAATTGTTCCCTTCGCCAAGTAGGCAGTACTTTGATCTTTACTAAGCCTACAGTTCCTGATTGCACCAAGAAAAGTAGATGCTCTAAATATTGGGTGGGAATGGGGGGTCCATCCATACTTTGCGTGCTTTTGTTTCCAACAATGCTTTGAATCTAAGTGATAGATTGAGCGCATTGAATATGGACACTGGCACAAAACCATCCTATGTTACCAGAAACAAGAAACAGGAAACTGAACGTGAAATGAGAACAAAACAAGATATGGGTTTGGAGAGTTTTGGTTGTCGAGGAAAAATAAATGTTAAACATACCCCTCCCGACATATATTATGAATATAAAATTGAATAGTAGTGTTTCTAGTGTAGTGTCAAGATGGGAATGCAGGCGAGAACAAGAACAGGAACAAAACGAAAAATAGTTTCCTTGGTTAGGATTCTAGTAATATAGGACCCTCCTAAAATTGGGTTTGATGTACACCACAAAGTCACAAAGCTTAAAGATGTGTATCTCAAGTTCACAAAATTATGCATTTAATCACAGTGGGGGTGGGTTGGATTTAGCTTTGCAACTTTAAAGTGCATAGCAGACCTTATCAGACCTGAGTTCATATACTCCTTGGGTAAATATCATGCATGCCTCCTTATTATGTAGGGGGGGAATACATAAACAATATACTTTTTTCTTTCACAAATGTATAGGTAGTAAAAACTCTGTTTAGAATGAGTTTCAAGAAAAAAAAGTGCAGAGCTACCAAAGGCAAGAGATTAACAAAAGAAAGATATCCCAAAACAATGATATTACTATATATTCAACTATAAGTTATAATTGATATTTATATATGGAAACACAAAAATTTGACAACTATCTGTGGTCAATTGACTGAAAATAACATCTTTTTACTCAACTTTATACCAGGGAATTGACCTATATAAGATAAAGATGTAACAAGCATCTTCCTAAAAAAGGTTTGAGACAACTAATATGCTTGTTGAAAAAAGGTGCTTTCCAACGAAAATGATGATCCAGAGATTGTAGAATATCTCTTTCAAACTTGCCAGAGAACCTTTGTACCTCACATTCATCGCAGAATTGTAATTTATAATTCTCAACTCATAAAGATAAGTACTTACCTATATCAACACACACTAGCCTCTTAAGCTATTTGAAAAGGAGAACATGTCTGTCTCAAAGAGAGACAAACTCTTTGAGACAAAAACTTGTTCTCATGTCTAGTTATGGAATATTGTACAATGAAAAGGATGATCCAGAGACTAGAATTTCCCTTTAACACTTGTCAGAGAACATTTTTCCATCACCTTCATCACAGAATTTCTTTTCAAACTACTCAACACAGAGAAATAAACACTATCCATTTCACCACAAACTGACCTCTTGAGCAATCTGAAAAGCACCAACCCTACAATCCCATCTCTCGTCTTAACTACTCGTATGGCTTCCCATCTTAAATCATTGTAAGGCTAGTTGACTATTTAAACTATTGCAACAAGTGCTTTCCTCGTTGAACCCACTAATATTGCTGACTCTGCAAACAACATTCTTAGCACTTCAATTATAATATCCCTTCTCACTAGCATTGTCACTTTCACTAGTATTTGGTAAATACTATTGTTTCAGCTGTCCTGGATGTGACGTCAGTCAATGTAGTTTTTTTAAGGTATTTTGTTTATTCCCATTCATCGTAAAGTCAACATAGTTTTATTAAGGTAAGACATTTGTTTATTTCCATTAAATGTAAAATCATCCAGGAGTGATCTCTATTTTGAATCTCTTCCACGAGTCATCTAATAACTTAAATACCAACATAGAAAATTGTGTTGGAATTTGTCAGTGATGCCGATATAATAACTAATCAGTATCAATCATCTTCCAAAGAGAATATATTTTAGCAAACATGCATTCCTACCATTGTAATAATGTAATATGAATTTCCAAAGAACCTCCACAATTTGAGTTGCACTAGGAGATTTCTTGTTCATGCCTACTACATGGTTGGGGTTGAACGATCCATGACTTTATACCATGCAGGGCCTCCATATTTGGCTTGCAAAAGGTTACACAAGCACTCTAAGTCTTCGTCCATAACAACCAATGTCTCTTGTCCTGCATTATGATCAGATGTACTGGAAGTACACAAACATGTCATACATCCATATGCAATTAAAGTGTTGAAGCTTAGAAACATAAAAACTAATTGCAATATCGCATGTGCATAGATCAAATATACATAGAATATATACTTAGGGATTATGCCCATATTTTAGAACCCATTTTCTTGATACATTTGGGAATGAAACTATAACAAACAGTACAAAATTAAACAATTAGATTAATTTTATGGTACCATATTTGGTTGTTTGTGAATTATCAGTTCTGTATGTGGGGTGATTAAGAATAGCAAGAACATGTATTCTGTCAAAATTTTCATTTCTAAGCAACCATGAGTAGAATTTGGATTAGTAGGATTAGGATGAATAATTTTTCCTTATTCCCATTCTTTACGTTTTTGGAATTGAACATCATCAATTCCAAAAAAGCAGTGACTTAAAGGATAAGCTTGGAAAGCCAAATAATTATTCATTTACTCCCTCAGCGGTTTCACACATAAGTTAACAACCTTCATAAAATGTGTCATTGTGCACATATTTTTACATTTTGGTGTTACTCAAGGCTATCAATGCATGTGAACACAATAGTTATCCAAACCAAAAGCAATAATCAAAAATCCATTGTAGGAAGCAGAAGGCCAACAAAGAAGAAGCTAACCTGAGATCTTCTACAAATGAGAGCATAGAAGAAAATAGAGACAGCTTAGCAACAATAGCTCAAAAGCTATGAAAAAGAAATAAAAATTAAAGACGAGGGTGTCATCAGTATCACACAATAAAAGGACACTGCACAAATGGGAGACTTGAAGTTACATGATTACAAAGTTAACATGAAATTATGGAAAAGACCTAAAAAGCATTGAAATGAAGAGAAAATTGAAATAAAATAATGCAGATTATAAAAGAAACAATTGCCAAAATAAGAAACTAAAACCATACAACAAAAGTTTACAAATAGAAGTAAGAAATAAATATCGGTAAGATAGAAATAAAAGTTCATATGGCCTCCCACACAAGATATGAGAACATCTGAGGAAAACATAACTTATGAAAAGAGTAGAGCAGGGGAAAAGGGTAGTTCCATCTTCACTTCCACCATCTTTTCATGGAGCTCATGAAAATTCTTCATTACTAACTTATCCATTTCCTCCTTAGAATCAAACGTGATGAATCCAAAACCCCTAGGCCTTTGTGAAATGTGATCATACATCACCGCAACATCTGTAATATTTCCAAACTGCTCAAAATATCTCTTGAACTCATCTTCTATTAAAATGGGAGATAAACCACCCACGAAAATATTCTTGGTCTGAAGGCCCAGATCCTACATTACTGTTGATTTTTTTTGCACTCCTTTGTTGCTCTTCCCTTGGCATTTCCCTTTTCAGTTCAACCTAAATCAAAGCATACTGATCAAAACTTGACAAAACAAAGCTCAAAACGCTAAACCTTAAATCCCAAACCCTATAAAATCAAAAATAAATTTCATGTGGGTATCAAGAAATCAAACAGGACTTCATGTGGGTGCCAACAAATTAAGCACGAGTCCTTGTGGGTGTTAATAAATTAAGCATGATCCCATGTGGGAATCAAAAAATCTAAGAGTATTCCATATGGATATAACAAATCAAATAGAAATTCACATGGGATTAACAAAACCATACCTATATACCATCTATTGTGTGTTTGTCCAACAAAACTCGATCTCTAGCAGTCAATTCTGAAAATCCTATGAACCCAAAGCCTCTGGCTCGCCCTTTTAACCTATCTCTCATGATAACAGTCTCGGCCATCTCTCTGTAGGCTTTGAAATAGTCTTTTATATTCTCTTCTATCATCTCTTCTGTCGTATCCCATGATATACCTCCAATGAAGACCTTTCCCTGCTCAAGAATTTTCATCAAAGGATCTAGAAACTATAAGATTCGATTGCGGATTGAAATTAACACAGAACACATAATTACTGTGGCGGATTGAAATTAACACAGAACACATAATTAGTGTGGCCCTTCAATGTTTTGATGCAATCACCTGTGTGGACCTCCCATATGCGCAGGGTTTTGCCGTCGGAGGGAGATCAAATGTAATGGGAATCCAACGACGACCATGCTCCTCTTGGTTTCATCATACCGACAAAAGTTTGCAAGGAGCGAGTAAGCACAACTCTATTTTGGGGATGGCACCATATGATAATAGGAAATATTCTCCTTGCACTAAAATTTGCAGCCTAAAAAACCTCCTTGTCACTGATACTTAAGGGCACTATAAAATGAGACATGTATGTGGGGAAGACGCTATAGTTTGAATTGACATCACTAATTCTCCACCATTTATTTTATTTCTCCAACTCCTCCATATTGTTCTTCTTGAAAATCTTGAGATACTCTTGAAGCAACCACATATTTGGGTTCGAGTTTCTCACTATGGATGGCCCGTAGATGAAGGAATACAATTTCCACAGGCTCGAGGTTATCAAATGCTTCTTCAGTTCATCAAATGTTAGTTTCCTCTATTTAGTTCATGGAGGAAGGAATAAACAAGAATCTGCATGTCCTTTCTTTCAACTTGTCAGAGATGCCCTCCATGTGACCTTGCAACTTCTTCTTCACACTTTGGTCGCGTGCATACCATATTCTCACAGTTTGGATTTGGGTCCTGGTCCTGCACCTATGCATACTCCTACTTTTGCAATGGAAACCCCCTATGATGTCATTTAACACCCTTTCACAGTTTGTATTGGGTCGATTCGGAGTTTTTAACGGGATCATTTCACAGTTGGGATTCAGGGGTTTTATTTTCAATAGCACCGAGTTTGGGTTGTAATATATATTATACACAATGTAATTTTTATATATATATTACATTGTAATATATATAGATATATATATAACAATGTAATAAAAAATAATAATATTTTTTTAATTTTTTAAATTTGTTTTAATTTTTAATTTTTATTATCATGTGAACCATAGTGTTAAGTTGGGGTTTATTAGGACATGGACCATAGTGGTTTTCTTATTTTGTGTTTTCACAAGTTTTTTTCATGATAATAAGAAGAAATAATGGGCATGAGAATGTCTAATCTTCATTTCTAATGGAATTAAAATAGACTGGAACCATATCAAACTTTTGACTTCAATGTTTAAGAAAGTTGAGGGAGAGAAAAAGGAAATGAAGGAACAAATTGAATCATACCTCCATGATCATAATTGACATAAGTAAGAGTGGTATGGGTTTTTTCAGAGATAACAAACCAAGAGTTAAAAACCTCCAATGTTACAAAATCTACATTCCATCTTTGTGGAAGGTAGTTGTGAGAAAATATGTCAAATTTGATGAAGATGCATGATCCTCCAATTCTCAATAACCGCTTATTGTCACTATGGAGCTAGAGGATCCTTCTTCCCAAAAGGACGATCCACATATTTCAAGAGCTTTATTGTCGCTATGCATTAAAAACATTGTACAATCACTTAAGTGGTAATAGGAGGACATGCATTGATTAAAAGGTTAATCATAATAATTGTCTACCAGTCATATCAAACTTTGGATACAATAGGTGATGGAACCTTGCCCCTGTTTTTAATTATACACCAAGGCCTAGGTTGTATAAACCTTTGGGCTCACTTAGAAAATAGGCTAGTATACCAATGTTCACCTAATCACTTAAGTGATAAATAAATAGTTCTGCATTAACCATGGATATACTACATGCAACAAAGAGACCTGTTGTAATCTCACAGATCACATAAGGTTACCAATAATACATACTAAAACATACATAAATGTAAACAGAGACAAGAGATAAGAACAGATAGAAAGGAATGGATTATATTATCACAATGAGTTCATACAAGGCACAGAACTCAACTGAGTTCTTTACTTGGCTCAACAGCCTAATATATACAATTTGGAAACAGTTACAACATAACTACCTGTCGGTTCGGTGAACCGACACGACTGTTAGTTAGCCGACTTAATTAACTAGTTTAGTCGGCTGTCCGACTTGGTCGGACCATCGACTTAGTCGGCTGATCGACTAAGTCGGTCTTTGTTCAAGTCAACTTCGTCGACTTGCTCCTTCTACATCTCCCCCACAAACAAAAGGTTTCTTTGTCCCGAAGAAACAGGGAGGTACCAAAACGAACTTTTTGTCGAATCCTTCAACTTTGCTCTGGCTGTGGATTGTGCAGACGAATAGTCGGTCTCTTTTGGACACATACCTCGACAATGGCTGGAGCTGTGATGGCCAGATGGTGCTGGAAAATTGTCCATGTCTGCAGGGATTTCTAGATGTCGATCGTTAGAGTAGTTAGACTTGATAGTATCGACATCTTTTCGGCCATGGGCTTTTCTGCAATGTGCTCCATGTTGGGACCCAACAGTTGGTTTTGTTCTTCTACAGCATCGAGTGGTCGTTTCATCTGCAGATAGATGTTGTTGACCTTCTCTAAGTTTGGAAGGGCTTGCTGAACCCACTGATGAGCCTCTCGTTCAAGCTTCTGTAGTTTGGTGGTCTCCATCACAATATGCTCTTCAATGGTCTGCCTCATTTCTGCTTTTGTCGACTTCCGGCCCTCCAAGGCCTGAATGCCTTGTCGTGTCAGCCTAGTCTGATGATAGACCTGCCCATAATGGGTACGCCAGTCTCTTAGTACTTCCTCGATGACAATGGACTCCTCCATATGGTCCTGTAAGACCTTGTAAGCCTCCGAAAAGGCAGTGTGCTGTGTTAGGAGCAGTTGAGCAGTTTCCTCCTGTTGTTCTATTTTAGTCTCTTGGCGATGGGTCTGGATGGTCGACACCATGCCTTCAAAAAGCTGATATGCCCTTTCCAGAGGTCGATCTGTGTCGACTTCGAGAGGGCCTGGGATCACCGTCTGTACTAGAGCTCTGCATTTGCCAAGAAACTCGACTTCTTCTACATTTTTGGCGACAAGCTCCTTGGTTTTTCGATATGCCCTTTTCTTCGACTCCTTAGCCACAGTTTTGAGGGGTTGGCCGACCTCTATGTCGGTCAACGAACTGGCATCTTTTAAGCTTATCCGCACGGTGGAGGGTTTGGGACGATGCTGTTTCTTCTGCTACTGGTTGTTTGTTGCTTGCTAATGGGTACCTGCAGTAGTGGAAGTTGGGTCTGTAGTTGGTGGATTGGAGGTCAAAGGTTGTTCTAGTTGGTTAGGTGGTATAGAAGATGGTTTTGTTTCTTTTTGAGGAGGGGGTATGGGGGATGGGGGTTTTTCTGTTTGAGGAGGTGGGATGTCGGCTTCTGGTTATGAAGATAATGGTGGCTGTGATGCGTTGGGCTGTAAGTCTAGTGGTGGATATTTCAACAGTGGAGGTGGTGGGGAAGGAGGTTGGGATGATGGTGGTGTTGGAGATGGAGTGGGGGAATGGTAAGGGGTCAAAAGTTTAACTGGAGTATGTGGTGAACTTTTGTCGGAAGAGATACCTGCTTCCGAAGGTGTAGAGGGTAGGTCGTCCTAGTCGAGTGGTTCGGTGACAGACTTTGAAGTTCCTATTACGTCACCCTGTTCGTCGCGGGTGAATGTCGTCTTAACATTTGCATAAGGCTTTCTGCCTGCATAGAGAGGGGATTTTGTCTGTATTTTTTGGGCCGACTTAAACAGTCCAGGAAGTGTCTCGAAGAAAGCTTTAAGCTCAATGTCCTGGCTGACCCTGGCTCTGAGTGCCTCCGGGATGGCGTGTTGATATTCCTCAGGGGGACTATTGGCCTGCTGTACTTGTGCTTGTTCTTCGACTATGGTGGTCGGAGATGGGGGGGGAGGGGTCGACACAAGGTCGACCACATTTTCAGATGTCGGGCTGGTTTTTGCTTTCTTTGGCCAACCCTCCGAAGTGCCTGCATCCACGTACTGTTGAAACTAAACCTCGACTGACACTTTATTGGCACGGGCATCCTCGACAATGTCGACGGCCGCGGATGCTAGTTCCTCCTCATCATCGGACGAGTCGGCCAGGATAAGCTTGCACTTACCCCTACCTTGTTGTAATTTTTGGGCTTTGAGATTTTTCCTTGCGACAGCTATCTCCTTAGCTAGCTTATTGATGATGCTCTTAGATAAAGCATATTCCGGGTCGGCTTCGTCGACTTCACCTGTGGATAGCTGAGCTGGGTCGACTGTTGCTGGGGCCGGTGCTGGAGCCGGTGGAGTTTTCTGTGGCACTGTTGGCTGTTGTTGTACTATTGGCTGGGGTTCGACTACCTTGGCAGTTGGAGGTTTGATTGTGAGGTGTACCTGACTAGTGGGCACGGTCGGAGTATCTTCCGACACGAATGTGTTGATGTATAGATTAAGTTCGCAGTCCTCCTCCTTCTCCTGGTCGGTAAGCGGCTCAACGATGGAGAAGTCGACCTGTTTGGCAGCCTCTGGAACTGGTATCTTCGTCTTTGCCTATTGGGTCAACTCTTGGAAAATCTGGTCGACCGTGGGGTAGTAGTCGAGGTCCTGTGCTTTAGGGTCCTGACCTCGCATATACCATACTGAGGTATGGTCCAGTTCCAACTGGAT
>LPNX010297700.1:8485-25761 GCA_001517045.1 Pseudotsuga menziesii
CGAAGGTCGAAAGCCGAAGGTCGTTGGCATAAATGTTCCATCGGGTGCAGATTGGTCAGGTATCAATGGTTTAAATCAGCCCGGCAACCTTGTCTCTTCGAACCCTGGAATGCAGTATCGTGGTATGGGGTATGGTTTTGTGAATCCAGCGCTCGGGGTTAACCATGGTTTAAATCCAACCGGATTAGCGGCACATCAGGGTTTGAGCCATCATGGGTTGGGTTGCTCTGCTCTATCTGGGCTCGGAGGCCACCCGAACCCTAGTGGGATCCCTGGTGGATCCATGAATCCGTCTTCAGTCAACCCGGGGCTCTCTTCGCACGAAGCTATGCACGATGGGAGAGGCCAAGCGCCTACATCTTTGGGAATGGGTGGTTATGGAGGGCACAGTGGGGGTTTGGCTCCGTTTAGCGGACCTCCTCAAGTTGCTGGTTACGGAGGTGGTCAAACATCAGGAGGGTATGGTGGTTCTCTGTATGGAGCTCCGCCGACTTCAGGAGTTTCTCAGTCGGGTGGACTTCCAGAAGGCAGTCACTATCCATTGCCATCCTATCAAAATCAGCATCAACAGTCAGGCCAATAACCAGCACCAAGAGTTCCTGGTGGAGGTGCCTATCAAGGCGTGCCACCGTTTTTCCTTGTTTAGGTTAGCTTTCTTGTTCCTTTAACGACCCTTTCAGTTTCTAGTCTATTTTTAATTGTTGGTTATGAAATTAGTGAACCTATTTTAGCTTTATATATTTGAATGAGAAAGTTCGTACCAAATACTTCTTCAGAGTCATTAGTAGGGCACAACTTGCTTTTTTTTTAGAAGTGACAGGTTCCAAGGGCTAGATAGGCCCGTCCTTTGCCTTATGTGGTAGGGTCATGATTTAACCCTTTTGCTCAAAGAAACAAGAATTTTTATAAACATTTTTAACTGGTTTCTATCCGAAATCCCCCAAAAGCGGGGGCGTTTTAGTTGTCTTTTATCCTACTCTTCATTACCATTCCTCGATATCAAAGAATTTTCTTATTCTTCATTTCCATGCCTCGATATCAAAGAATTTTCTTATTGGAGGTCATAAATTTTCTTATTCTTCATTTCCATGCCTCGATATAAAAGAATTTTCTTATTGGAAGTCATAAATTTATTGTATTTCTACTTAGTGTTCAATGTTTATTTATTTATTTACTAATCAGGGATCAATTTAAATTAAACATTTAAAAAATTATATAAATATTAAATTTTTTATTAATATTTAAAATTAAACATTTGAAAAAATTATATAAAATTTTGAAAATAAACATTTCATTAATTTTATAAAAATATATAATATTATTTTAATAAATTATCATTATATTTAATAAATTATTTACTAAATCATAAAAAACATAATCTTAAAAAAACATTTAAAGAAGTTCAATGAGTCTTTCAAAAAGCTTAAATTTATGTGAAACAAAAACCATTTCTAGAACATACAAAGAGAAGCTTATTAAATCTTCTAAAACATAAATTTGTGTGAAACAAAGTCATTTCTGGAATTTGTTCTATTTGGTGACAATGGCACAACAAAAATCCTTGGCAAAGAAATTGTGGCTCTTAAAGGAAATGCCAAAGCTCAAGAGGTACTGTATGTTGATGGTCTAAAGCATGATCTTTCATCTTCTGAGTGTAGGACAAATTTGTGATACTAATCACAATTTTACTTTCTCTTCTCAGCATTGTGAAATCAGAAGGAATGGTTCTCAGAGAATAATCAGAAAAGGAACTCGAGCTCTTGGTAAGGTTTATGTCCTTGATGAAATAGAAGGAGAGAAATGCTATATATCAGTCAAAATGACAACAGCTGGCTATGGCATAAAAGGCTAGCACATTTGAACTTTGATAATTTGGTAAAAATCAGTCGAACATAAGTTGTAAGAGGAATGCCAAGAGTGTCCAAGCCTTCAAATAGGCTGTGTGGTTCATACCTTCATGGAAAGCAAGCTAGGGCCATTTACAAGCCAAAGAATTATCAGTCTAAATCCAAGTATTTAAAAGAAATGTTTAACAGATTTGGGATGGCAGACTGTGCTCCTGTAGGTACACCTATGACAACTAGTTGCAAGCTCAACAAAGATGACTAGTCCTCACAAGTTGATACCACTTACTACCGATCAATGATTGGCATCCTGTTGTATTTAACAACTTCTAGGCCTGGCATTATGCAAGCAGTTGGAATGATGGCCAGATTTCAATCATGCCCAAAAGAATCTCACGTGATAGCGGTCAAAAGAATCTTTAGGTATCTCAAAGGTACCTCTAAGTTTGCGCTTTGGTATTCCAAGAATCAAAAGTTTGAACTTTCAGCTTACACTGATGCAGACCGGGCCGGTAGTCTGGATGATAGAAAAAGCACCAGTGGTAATGCATTCTTTTTAGGAAATTGCTTTGTAGCATGGTCAAGTAGAAAGCAGTCATCCATATCATTGTCTAACACTGAGGCTGAATATATAGTTGTTGCTAAGTGCTGCACTCAGATCTTGTGGATAAAACAGTCCTTGGAAGAAATCCAGAATTAACAACAGTCAGCCTACACCAATCTATTGTGATAACACCAATGCATCAGGCATCTCTAAAAATCCTGTCATCCACTCAAAGACTAAGCACATACCTATCAAGTACACTTTCCTCAGAGAGCAAGTTAGTGACAAAAAGTTAAATTGGAATATGAGATCACCAAGCATTCGAGGTCAAGCCCTAATAGTATGGAAGAGTAAGGGTGAAGCCCTAAAATAAGAATTGTTGAAGATTCTAAGTTGTGACTTGTAATTGAAGAGTGTTTTTGTATATAAATAGAAGAGTTGGAGGTTAATTCTAGTATGCCTTTCGATGTGAAGATAGAAAGCGTTTGGTTTGGGAAGATGAGACTGTTGAAAACACAGGAGCAACGAATCAAGTTTAGGCTGAGATTTGTTTTGTCTTCTAAATTTTGTCTTAGGGAGAAATGTTTGATTTGGTCTAGTACAGCTGAGACAAAGAGAGTGATATTTAGGACATCTTCATCTCAGTTAAATTAGGTATGTTATTATTTGTTGTTAACCAGAGATTGCAGTTTTGAAGACTTGGGTCTGCACAATTATTGAAGATCAATCTCAAGCTGGTGTTGAATTAACTGGGTTGTATCAAGTTTTGTTTCGAAGGTTGAGAAGGGATTTTGTTGAAAAGTATCTAAAGATTTGGTTTGGGAGGTAGGGTGGTGCAAAGAAAGAGCCGATATACTCAGGTTGAAGCCTGAGCCAATAATTTGAGTTGGAGCTGAATGTTTTGCTGAGGTTGAAGATCTTGATCAACAATTTTAAAGGGTATTAGCTCATGGAAGAGCACCTGCTTCACAAGCAGGAGGTTGGTGGTTCGATACCTCCAGTCTCTACCATAAATTAGTAAATAATGTTATAAAGTATTTCTAAGTGGGAGTTTCACAACCAAGGGGGGTTCATAATCACCTCGATAGGATTTTTATGAGGGGGGTTCATAACCACCTCTATAGGTTTTTATGAGGGGGCTTCTAAATTATCCTTGTAGGTTGCTATGAGGGGAGTTTTCAACCACCCATTGAAGTTTCTATGAGGGAGGTTCTTAATCATCTTCGTCTTTGCTATGAGGGGGGTTTCAATTCCTCTTTGTAAGTTGCTATGAGGTTGGTTATCATTGCTGTTGTATGATGCTACAAGGGGGGATCTAAACTATTCTTGTATGTTGATATGAGAGGGGGTTCTAAATTGCCCTCTTTGATTTTTAGGAGGGCGGTTTTAAACTCCCTCATAGGTTTACAAAAGGGGGTAGGGTTCAAAACTGCCCCCATAGGTATCTGTGACGGTGGCTCTAAACTGCCCTTGTAGGTATTTATGAGGAGGGTTCCTAACCATCCCTATAAGTTGCTAGGAGGGGGTTCCTAACTGTCCTAAAAATATTCTTGGACAAGGGTTCTAAACCACTCTCGTAGGTTGTTATGAGGGGGGTTTCAACCACCCTCCTAAGTTGTTTCAAGGGGGTTTTAATCACCACCAATGAATGCTACAACGGGGGTCCTAAACCACCCTTGTAGGTTGCTAAGAGGGGGTTTTTCAATTGTCCCCAAACACCACTTTTATGGGCGGTTCCTAGCAGTAGAGGTGGTTTTTAAGACCCCAACATCGATGACTCGCCTTTTAGAGGCAATTTTTTTAAGACCCCCAACATTGATGACTTGCCTTTTAGAGGAAATTTTTGAAGAGATTTTAACTACCTTCAAAAGTACCTTTTTTAGAGGGTTCCAAACCACCTCCAAAAAGTGATTTAAGGACAGTTTTGAGTTTCCTCTAAAAGTCGCTTTTCGGAGTAGTTTGGAACTACCCAAAAAAAGGAATTTTTGAAACTTTTTGGAGGTGGTTCATATCTCTTCAAAAACCTCTTCTAAAATTATAGACTTTTAAAGTCATCAATGTACTGATATACAAGAGTTCTAGCACCCAGAGCTTCTAGGCTCTAGCCCGTTGCCATCCCATTCGATTAGCCCAACAGTTAGCGCAGCAGACACAGTGTGACTAGCGGAGTCAAATAGCAGTTTATTAGCCCAGTCCGAGTAACCGAGCCAAGTTGAGTAATGCACCATCCCAGTAGCCAAGGCAAGCCCAAAGCTAAGCTCAAAGTGACTCAATCCCACCAATTATAGAGAAAGTTAGATGCCAATTTTCGGTAATAAAAAATGAATTTTATTACTTTCCGTTTTTAAGTTAGTAAAACCCACCTTCTACGACGTCTTCAACATATGATTAGATCCATATGGTAGGTAATTGAATCAATCACACTTTGCTTTGGGCCAGCTACGAGACAATGTTTATGTCGACCACAATAGGTCAACTCTAAGGCATTTTTGGTTATGCAAGCGGTTGACTCGGCCTCGACTCCCTTTCTTTGTCATAACGGTATGAAGAAGACAGGGGAGGGATCGATATTTTATGGGGTACGTCACCACAATTTGATTAGTGACTGTCTTAGAAATGACTTTATTAGATCTTAAAAAGAAGTGTGGTGGGTTCTTACAAACCACCTCCAATGCTAATAACTGCCTCTAATTTTGACTTTTGGAGGCAGTTAAAGGATTTGGAGGCGGTTAATGATACTCTTTGAAGGTCCTTTTTATAGTAGTGGTATGAGGAGGAATTATATTCCCGAATCAAGATCAAATCATGAGCAATTTTTGGGACATGGAGTTGATTCATCTTATACCCACTCCTCATACCTCCAATGATGAGAACCGCCTCTAATTCCCACTTTTGGAGGCGGATAATGATAGTCTTTTAAAGATCCTTTTTATAGTAGTGGTATGAGGAGGAGCATTAGAGGAATTTTCAACTCAAAATGGGCCTTTGAACTTTTATTCAAATTCCATGTCATCATGTGTTAGCCAATGAAATTGCTTTAAATTTGAAATACCGTATAGGTCTTAAACACTTTTTTAATATAAATTTGGGGATAGGTATCATAAAAAAAACTACCTTTTTTGTTTGTATTTTTGACATATCTCCTTGTGGTTTTACTCAAATTTCGATGAGGAGAGATCGTTGGATGCGGAATTAAATTCCGCATCCAACGAGCTCTCCCGATGGAAATTAGAGTAAAAACATAGGGAGATATGTCAAAAATAAAAACAAAAAGTAGTTATTTTTTATTTTCTTCCTCCAAAATTAATAAATATTATTTTATTAGTTCATTTTAGGAGGCCCATTTTGAGTTGAAATTTCCTTTAATGTGATATTCCCAAATCAAGATAAAATCATGAGCAATTTTAGGGAAATAGAGTTGATTCATCTTTATAAAACCACCCCTTATGAATGGTCTAATCAAGAAAATGAGTTTGATTTACCTCTATAAGGTTGAGCACAACATGCCAAATGGGACCAAAGCGAAGGAACCACCCCTCACAAATGGTCTAATCAAGAAAATGAGTTCGATTTACCTCTATAGGGTTGAGCACAACATACCAAATGGGACCAAAGCGAAGGTCGGAAGGATAGAGCTCTTTTTAGTGTTCATAAGCAACACATTAAAATTTTGACAAATATTGCAAAACCTAAGCGGGGGGATGACTCAATAGATCAACCACATGATTGGCATTGCCCTGCTTTTTTTTAATCACTAGATCGAACTACTGTAGGTACAACCCATTTCATATCTGCTCCTAAATCTTAGACTGAGAATTAATAAAAGTGAGTGGGTTATGATCAATATGCAAAATTGTCTCCTTACCTAAGACGAAGCGGCACCACTACTTCAAAGCATGAATAAGATCCTTATCATAGGTATTTTAGTTGAGTTTGGCTAGAGACCTGATACTGGTATTGAAAGAACAATCTTTCATATTGGCGTGGTCAATAATCCACCGCACAACATCGTTATAAGATAGGATCGCTGGTCTAATTCTCTCATACACCGTTTGGTCGCCCTGGAAATTTGAGAGGTCATTGTTATCGAAAATTGAATAAACCCTGGACCAGTGTAAATGATAAGTTTCAGTGACACGGCTGCTAGTATCAGAAAAGACACCGAAGTTCGGGTCTTTGGTGAACATATCCTTCTGGAGGTTTTTACTCCTGGTAATTATGGGGATTTTGGATGTCCCCATGTGTCGTTTTGAATATTTAAACCACAAGTTAAAACTGAATTATACAGTAAGCATAGTAATCAATTCAAAATGCGAGATAGCAACCTGGTAACCAACTTGAAACTGGAGCAATCACTGTTTTGAAATCGCGCGGTAAAATCTGGAGATAAAAATCACATAGCAGAGCGAATTACAGTAGTAAAAACAAGTTGAAAAATTGTAAATCAAATATATCATATATATAATTCCCGAGGAATAATACAGATTGTCAGATGAAGGTAAAAAGAAAAAGAATGGTCATAATTAGCTTTGCGGGATGCGGGATCAAAAACAAAAATTGCAAGTTTATTAATTGTTCCTCAACCTGCATTTCACAACTTGCGGGTTGCGGGATGCGAGAACGCAAAAGCAAACCAAAACACAAGCAAATAATGGCCCCACAACCCTCATTTCACGAATTGCGGGATGCGGGTTAACTAAAAACAAACACCCATAAAAATCTCCCGCATCCCGCATTTGTAGGATGCAGGTTTAAAAAAAAAAATCCAAAATAAAAGGTTTCCCGCATTCTGCAACTTGCGGGTTGCGGGATGCAAGATGAAAAATAATCCAAACAAAAAAAAACAATCTTACTACATTAAAAACAAAGAACTCGAAAATGGATTTTTTGAAAATTTGGCTAAGTTAATGAATCCCAAGAGTCAAGAAATAAAAAAATCTTAAGGAGACCTTCAAAGATTATGAAGAGTCTTACCAAGTAATCTTCATACATGTAATTGGGCTCCAATGTCAAATGACATGGGATCTGTTGTGCCTACAACAAATGGCGACTGGCTGGAAGAACTAGTCATCTTTGCAAAACAATAGTCTTTCCCAATCAAACTGTCAGTAGGCAAATGATTAACTCTCAAGGAATGTTAACATAAGAATGCAACCAACTAGAAACCTTTAAAATTATTGATGCAATCCCCCATCCATGGTCATTTAAAATGATGCAACTCTGATTCAAATGTCATTGGAAGATAGGTTCATCTGAACTGAGGTTGACATAGGCATGTAAGTTAAAGCTGAACCTGAGATCAACCCTTTACCACTTTGGTTTTCCACACACATCCTTTTAAACTATTACTTTTCTTCCCCCGTTTTTATTATTACTTTTTTTTTAGAATTGCAAGATTGCATTGACACAGGACCACTACCCCATGTTCTGGTAATTAGCACCATTCACAAACCTGACCTGGAAACTGAGCAATCCGGCTCAGTAAGGAGACCTCTTGTCTTCTAGCTATATAGCCAAAAGGAACTATCATGTCTTGGGAACCATTTGGTGATAGTTTCAGTCCAACATCAAGCCCATGATCATAGTGAGGCTGGCCTTAGACAAGACCCCCTTGTCCTGTGTGCAATGCTTTCTTGTTTGGGGTTTGACTGGGGTTTGATGTAAAGTGTGAATTACAAGACACTGCCATGGCTTGGTGTCCATAGACAACGTTACTCATTGATGCTCTCCAGATCGTAAATGAGCCGACCTATGATAGGATCTCCCATCTTCCAGATAACTGGAAGCCATCTCCCCATGTTAAATGGCAAAGATGTCATTCCACTGAGCACCCATGAACCTAATAAGCTGGCTCGTGATGAGACCCCTCATCTTGTAATTCACATAATAAGATATATGGTCATTGCTTAATCACAAAGAGTAAGACTGACCAGGCTAAAAGGATATGCTACAATGCCCTAATGAGACCTTAGACAGGGTGAGCCTTTTCTTCCACAACTATCATCATCCGAGTAAAGCATGTAGAAGGCATTAACTTGGATGAGAGGGCATCAATACAAAACGATGTAAATATGGTTATCATTCAAATATAACAAACCTTGATATGAGTTAGAAACGATAGACACTAACAGATCTGTTTCAGTTAAGAATATTGAATATTGAGAAAGCTGATTGCTCATTATTGCCAAGGGTGTATATATTGCCAAAAGTTACCAAAACCAAGCAAACATTCATAAAAAAAGAAAATAACACACCAATCCTATGTACAAGGTTGAATCAACCTTTTTTAGACAAAGTACTTCTTGAGCAGAAAAACATTCACCGGGAAGGTGTATTCGACGCCTTCCAGTGTTTTTAGTCGAACTGTGCTAGGACCAATCTTTTCTGTAACAATCAATGGTCCTAACCAAAGGCGCTGAAACTTGGTGTATTCTTTGTTATCCTTGTGTTGTTTGTATTACCTCAACACTAAATCTCCCATTGAGAAATCTCTGTTAGAAGACCTCTCATCGAACCATCTCTGAACCAACTTTTGATGTTGGTAGAATTTATTCTTGGCTTTCTCTCTATCCTCTTTTAGTTTGAGCAAAGAATCAATCCTCTGCTGTAATGGGGAAGAGTCATTCTCCTGGAGGGATTGGGCCAATAGTAATGAAGGAATGGTGAGATTAGCTGGTAGGACAACTTCCTTGCCATAAACAAGGCAATAAGGGGAGTTATCAAGGGCTGCCTTTAAGGTGATTCGATCAGCCCAAAGAGCATAGTAAATTTGGGTGTTCTAGTCTTTATGATGTGAATCCACTGTCTTCTTGAGGATGTTTATCAAGTTTTTGTTTGAGGATTCCACAAGCCCATTCCCTTGGGGGTAGTAATTAGCAGAAAACTTAAGCTTTATCCCCTTTTCAAGGGCGTATCTAGTTAGGTCAATGGACTGGAAATAGGAGGCATTATCAAAAACAAGATATTCAGGGGTGCCAAACCTGGTGATTATCTGATTTTATAGGAAGGAAATTACCTGGCTTGTGTTACATAGTCTTAAAGGGACCGCTTCTACCCACCTTGTGAAATAGTCAGTGGCTGTCAAGATGTATTTGTGTTGTAAAAAGGATACGGGGTTGATGGGTCCGATGAAATCCAATTCCCACTGCTGAAATGGGAATTGGACTGCTACTGGCTGCAAGGGGTAAACATGTTTCTTAACTTTACCAGCACACTTCTGGCAAGGCTCACACTTTCTGACAAATGAATGGGAATCTCTGAACATGGTAGGCCAATAGTATCCTGCCCTGATAATTTTGTGAGCCGTGGTATCACTTGAGAAGTGTCCACCTGCAGGTCCTTCATGAAATTGAAATAGGAAATCATCAGTCTGATATTTTTCCAGGCATCTGAGAAACACTCCATCATAATTCTTTCTAAACAAAACATCATTTATAAGTTTATAAGGGGCTGATTTCAGCCTTAATGCTCTACGTTTTTTGGGATCTAGGGTTTCAGCAGCAAACCCATTATGAAGAAAGAATTTGATATGATCATACCATTCAGATGCCGCAGTTTCAAGTGCATTAACAAAACCTGTAGGAGTAGCTTCTTCCTGTTCCCAATCAGGTTGCTGATTTTCAGGGTCGTTCGATTGGGCGGTGAGCTGACACAAACCTTGTCCTCTGACGATCTTCGCAGGCTTAATCTCCAGATCATATTCTTGAAGGGCGGTCATCCAGTGAGCTCTCTTTTCTCCCAACTCCTTTTGGACGAGGACATTGCGAATTGCCGCATAAGGGACTATCACCTTAGTCCTGGACTTCAAAAGATAAGGCCTACAATGTTTTACTGATTTGTATACTGTGTAGGCCTTCTTGTCAACCTGGGAGTAATTGAGTTCAGCCCCTTTGAATGTCGAACTCAAGAAGTATTTATAAGTAGTCGCTCTTTCCTCATTATTTTAAGTGTTTGTTGTGTGATTAATGTTCAATTGTTTCCCATTCTTATGTTTTAAGATATGAATTTTCCCTATGTATCTTATTCTTTGAGTTATATTGACTTTTTGATTCCATCATTCTTCCTGGTGTACTCATTTGAAGAACAATTTCTGAGTTTAAAGTTCGATTTTCATTTTATGTAGTTTAGTTTAGTCATTTTGGATTTCATTAGATTAATTTAATCTTGCTACAATTTCAATTTCATTTAATTTAGTGAATGCTCTCTTTTTGCATTTTAAATTCCACCCTTAAGTTTAGTATTTCAATGCAAGTTTGATAGTTTTAGTCACTCTAGGAATGAGCCGTTGAAGATTGAGATTTCATTTTCTATGTAAGTACGGTTGCATGAACATTTAAAAGTAATGAAAGCTTGTAACTTAGATTGTCAAAACATTAATAGATCTTACGATTGATAGCAAAGAACATTTAAAAGTAATGAAAGCTTGTAACTTAGATTGTGAAAGCATTGAGAGATATTGTGATTGATAAGCAAAAGTCTTGTGGTGCTATTTTAATTTGTCATTTGGTGTCATTTACTTTGAGCATGATACTTTCATTTATTACATTCCGAGTGCTTTGTAGTTATTATATTAAGCTAGAATAGAAGTTTAATCTTGCATTTATTGTGGTTGTACCTCTAAGTTTGTGAAATCTTGGTCGATAATTTAAGGTCGAATATGTAACACATAATTGATCCTGGCACTTATGATCTCTCATTTATCCTTTCATGAATATTCCAACAAGTTTGCATCTAGTAATAAATGTGTTCTTGTTTTGGTTGGTACCCAAACACAAGGGAAGAAACATTAACAATGACAAAGTGTTAAGGTGGTTATATCGGATTTTTTATTTCACCTAGAATTTTGCTTCATATCATGCTTAAAGTAGGATGAATTATATCCTTAGAAAGAGCATCTACTTCCCTCATTTACTTTCAGCCATTTTATGTTATGTACTTAGGAATGATAATTTCATAAAGTTAGTTTCATTTCTTAATGTAGTTGGTATTTCATTTGGATGGATCTTATATGAACATGTGCTACTAAAGGTTTGCTTGTTAAGGTTGAAATGTTTTTACAGGTCACAAATTGGAGATTCTGGTTCTTGTCCGCTTTCCAAAGATCAAGCTCACATCCCAAAGTAGGAGCCAGTTGTTACAACCCAGTATGTAAAATGTGCTCACTTGATAAAAGACATCATTAGCTAACTAGGGACTTTCCAATACCCCATCAAATCAAGGGATCTTCTACTCAATTGTTGTACGTTGCACCTCTTTTGTCATGGTCGAAGAGAGGTTGTTTATAAAATTTGACATCCTTTACGTGTGTAAAAGGACTAGCCCAAATGAGTCACTCAAGTTATGACACCTTTGGAATGTTTTTTTACCTAGTTGTACTTAGATCTTAGTGATCAAAGTTCAACATGGTTTTTTCACTCACACCTCCAAATCCAACATGTGTTATAACATAGGTGAATTAGGTTGGTGTTTAAGTGTTCTTATGGCCCTATGTGAAATTTAAGGTCACCATGTTCCTAGAGTCACTCATTGCATGTTTGGTCCTGTTGAAGCCCCAAATATGTATGTGGATGATTAAGGTGTTTAAGGCTAACAACAAACAGAGAAAACCCAGCCAAAGGCTTCAAACAATCCCACGCAGGTATTGTTCTATCCTCGAGCTGTTTGGGATAGTAATCCCCCACGGAAACTTGTGTAACCTCCGCTGGATTATGGGTGGATTTGATCCAAAATGGATCCGTTTTCCAAAAAGGAAAACAAAGAGTTGAGACAAAAGAAAAATGAAACTTAAACCTAGCTAGGAAAAAGAGACTAATCTAAATCTGAACTGCTTCAAATGGAGTTGAATAATTGATAGGTGGTCTTGAGCCGTGTAAAGAACAGACAATTCATCCTACCCTTTTGGGGGTTTGTCCAACCTTTTGATAGTTATGTCGTCCTCGACCTGAGGAAGGATCCTTTCTTCATATTTCACATTAAGCATGTAATAGTTTAATTACTTAAAAATTCTTAAACACGTTTTACATTTGTTACGTTTTCCAAACCTCTTTGAGTTTCCTTTTCGTTCTTGTTTGGGCTTACAGCAATTTCTGAGGTTACTCTCTCTTTTAACCACTAGTTAAATTTTTTTCCCCTCAGTGACATCAAACAACGTCCTGTCTTCTAGATGTCCAAATTTTGCGTAGGTCTTTTTGCCACACCATATGCCTAACACCAATGTGCTCATGCGGCAATCGCTTGCCTAACACCATTGTGCTCCTGCAACATATATGCTTAACGCCAATGTGCTCACGCGGAAATCACTTGCCTAACACCATGGTGCTCCCGCAGCATTCAAATTTTTCCTTGTTCATATCTAGTATAAAGTTTTAACTTTGACTATTCGTAACGCACATTCCTTGGTGCTTATGAATTGGCTACATGGTCAATCAAAGCCTTCATTGATACCCCAAAATTTCAATAATCAATTATCATAATTTCATAATTTGTAGCAATTTTAATCGTCATTCATTAGTTATATAACTTGGTAAATCGTCTAGAAACATTCACTCACTCACTTCTGAGCAATTGAGCGTAACTTACATATGCAGGCGGTTTTATATACCATAATGTACATCGATTGTAGCAATGGTCATAACCTTGGTGAAGCCTGCAATGCCAGTATGTAAATAACATCATCCACAGTTAGTCCTTGGTTATAAACTCGAGATTCGACAACTATAATAAGTAAAACATCACCCATACTTAACCTCATTATTTACGGCAGCAAATGTTTTCTAACAGTCAACTCTGACTGATAGTATTCCTGGCATATCCGGCCATGTTAGTACATAACATTATACAACATTCATCAACTTACTTATCAATATCTTTAGATAATCAAATCCATATAAGCTCTTAAAATGCCAATCTCAATATGACCCAAGTAACAACAATGCTATCAAATTCTCAATGAATTTAATCACAAGATTACCAACAAGATCCTTCATTCTAGCACTAGAATCAATTCTAGGGTTCTTACTAGAATCTACAAATAGACATATGTTATCAATAATCATCCATTCCAACAATAGTCTATTTGGTTACTATATCAATACCCAAAATGAAAATACCATCCATGAGCTAGTCAAAACATAAGATAGTTCAAAATCAAAACTCTAATCCAAGCATAAGGAACTAATTCTAGAACCTTCACCAATAAAAGCATGATTCTAAGAATTCATTCACTTAGCAATTATGAAGCTGGTACTTGTAACTATACAAAGACTTTTTAGTATGTATAACATCATTCACCAATATCCAAAATAGCCCTAGCGAGATCAACAAGGATCAAGAAATAATTTGCCAGTCTATCTCTTTAAGGATTTCAACGCTCAATCCAGTAGTATCATGAACATAAAGAGATAGTGTTTGCTTTGTGTTTATATATGTCATTTTAGTGAACAAACAATAGGTTTAAAACACAAAACTTCAATACCTCTATTAATGGATTTATTACCACAAACATTATTATCAACTTTCAATCCTTCATTTTACTACCACGTCAAGAAATGTGTCAAACCTTCTTTAATCATTTAAAAATTAGATCCTTAGTATTCAAATCACAAGAGAGGAGAATAAGTGTCAAGGGAAAATTCACCAATAACCAGATTTCAATTAGCATAATTTCAGCAATCAACTACAAAAACAAATTCAGAATTGATGCCCATGGAATCGATTTAATTGAAAGCCAAATAAGGATTTCAATCTAAATATTCAACCAAAAGGTCAATGTATTACATATATTAGCAGCAATCCAATATAATCAACGTTTACCTTCAATGTTATCAACCAAATTTCAATAGGCAATGAAATCAAATCTCAAGAAAATGATACCAATGTTAAGTGCAAAGTTGTTGGAGGACTAATGGCATTCACTTTCAAGATTTATATACTCTATGATTTAGATAACAAAAGCAATTCTTCAACAATGTTAATGGCCAAAGAGATTACACAGGAAACAAGCCTTTCAAGGTAAGATAAGCCTAGTTTCAGATGTATGACATGGTTGTCATCAAACCACCCAAAAATGTTACGATGAGTAGATCAAGTATCCAATGATTATGTCAGTAAACTAGGCTATGATACTTGCATCTGGTTGTTCATCAATTATTTAACTAGAATATTAGCCTTGTTGAATAATTGCAAATATAGGACACCAAAGAATATGAATCATTAGAGTATACATAAATGATTTAAACAGTGACTTCCAAATAAAGGAATACCAGCCAAGATTTGTGTTGAAAATTCAAGTTTTATTTCAGGATTAAAGGTATGGGAAGTTGTTTCAAACATATGAATTAAATCATAAATTTGTATTCTAATGCATTACCAAAAGTTGTGGAGTACTTTGCATAAGAGAAATGGTATGGTCTAAGATATAACCAAGGTATTGCTGTATTGATATCCATCCAAGTGTCAAGTGTATTGCTTTGGCTATTCCCACAAGACTGCAGGTAAGAAAAAAATGAAATACAAACCTGGATTGTCGAACCGGGTGGACTTGTTGATCTCTGTTATCACAAGGAAAAACTCAATCATTAGTTCCGAAACGAAATATTTAGGAGTGTTTTGAGCTCAAATAGACCCAACTGTTTCAACTCTCGCTCTTATACCATATGTAATATACCTCTTATACCTTGATGCCATTATGTGTCAAATGGGGTAAAGTTTTTTTTTTCCTTTTTTGTCTCGTTGTTACTACAACATGAGTCAAACATGTTAGTGGCAAAACCTTACATGGAATTTCATAAAATGCATCCAATCAAATTCGATAATGTCAAAACCACGTGCATTGTAAAATAATCATTCGAACATTTTGTCTAAAGTAAATCCCCTAAGATACAAGCATGTCATCAACATAGTGCCCTACAATTACTTACTATGCATACCGTAAAACATTAAGATACCAATAACATTTTTTATTATATTTTACAGCACCGGCGTCCATTTGCAAAACATGATCATATGTACAGAAATAACATGAAGAAAATAAAAAACTTAGACACAACACACGGAGACACCAATATTCCAGCGAAGATAACAACATGATGATAAACAACATGAGGCGCAACATGAAAGAGGCACCGGAGTATGTGGTTCACCCTAAACTTGGGGTTACGTCCACCAAAGGATCGCATCATGCGACATTTATTTTCATAAACAGTTACAATATACACAACATGGTTACCATGCCTTCTTTCCCTTTTCTCATGGACTCCGTCTCTAGGAGTAATCCTAAGTTCTTTACTAACACATAAGATATCCTATGCTCATATTTTCTAGGAGTAATTAGACAAGCAAGCAGTAAGCTGTGCAAACCAGATACAGACTAAGCACTCCCTGAAAGTTTAAATAAATTAAGAGTCCAGAGAGATATCTGCAGTACATATAGTACTAAAGAATAAACACGAACAAATCATGAGCCTTGCAGAATAGAAAATTACTTTGGAACAAGGTAATCTGCATTAGAAACTACCACAATGACTCCAACTATTTGATTGCTCAATAAAGACTCTAACTAATGAAATATAAGACCACAACTCAAATCCATAGCATATATTTATACTACCTATTAGACCACCGAGAAATCACCTTAAAGCAATGCACGTTTGGCCTGATGTCGATGCTCATTTTCTCAATAAAAGAGAAGAGAAGTGACAAGAACTTCTTGACACAGACAAAGTCACAATGGCAGTGGAAACCTAGTTGCACGGAATGGAAACAAATTTAAACATTTTCAGCTCTATTTCCACCCTCTTGAATGCAGATATGGATGCATTGGCCACAATCAAATAAAAAAAAAGTTGTAGATGGACTAGGTTTTAACCATTTATGTAACCAACAGAACCAAAAGGAAGGATGTGGAATGAAACATAAAACCCATAGAACACAGTCACCTGTTCAGAGTATCTAAAACTTGAACTTCAATGCAAGACTAATCTCTTGAAGCCTAAACCCTTCACTGAATAAACTGAGAAATGGGAGAATCTATGCGTCACCTGAAACTCTATTTGAATATTAGCACAACATGCGAGTTCAGCAGAGAGAGGTTTTCTACGCCTCCCAACGAAAGTCACTTCTGAAAATTGTTAAACTACCCAACGAGAGCCGCCGAAGATATCAACATCGATTTGCAAGAATCAAATAATTTAGGGCTCTAAGGTTCATTGATTGAAGTCAATGCCTGGAGATTGGCATTGTACCTTCAAGTATAGAATGAATCACATACGGCTTAAGCATATGGCCTCAAATCTCAGTGATAACTTCATCTAGGAGAATACTATAACCCAATGCAAAACAAACTTAATAAACATTACGAAAATGACTGAGCAGAAGGAAAGGATGCTCCTTTGATAAGGTTTTCTTATCGTGGCTACTGACCTATACATTTACTATTTGAGAAGACTCCGTAATCCTTTAGAAGACAAGTCTATAATAAATTCATTGAGGGCAGTAATATGCACATTTACGATATGCTAAGGGGATAAATTTTGTTCTATATCAATCATAGCAAATGCAATAAACCAACCGGCAAAGACATCAGCCATATACTAGTGAAACAAAATAGCAAGACTAGTCGAGAAAAACATATAGCTAATAAAATATAACTATTTCACTTGACTGTACTCCCTCATCATCTCTTAACATCCACGGCTTCTAGATCTCGCAGAGATCATTCTTCCCTTTTTCAAAAACTCTGACAATGTTTTTCCAAAAAACGCAGTGATATTTTCTCCTCCCTAAGAAGATAATGCAGAGAGCCATTTTTTCATCCCTCTCGAGTTTCCTTTCCCTTTTTTCCTTCTCAACGCTAACCCTAAATAATAAAATCCCCTGGTATTTCATCAACA
>LPNX010297700.1:41089-51855 GCA_001517045.1 Pseudotsuga menziesii
ACGTAGGCAGTTTTATATACCATAATGTACGTCGATTGTAGCAATGGTCATAATCTTGGTGAAGCCTGTAATGTCAGTATGTAAATAACATCATCCATAGTTAGTCCTTGGTTATAAACATAAGATTCGACAACTATAATAAGTAAAACATCACCCATACTTAACCTCATTATTTACGGTAGCAAATATTTTCTAACAGTCAACTCCGACTGATAGTGTTCCTGGCATATCCTGCCATGTTAGTACATAACATTATATAGCATTCATCAACTCACTTATCAATATCTTTAGATAATCAAATCCATATAAGCTCCTAAAATTCCAATCTCAATATGACCCAAGCAACAACAATGCTATCAAATTCTCAATGGCTTTAATCACAAGATTACCAACAAGATCCTTCATTCTAGCACTAGAATCAATTCTAGGGTTCTTACTAGAATCTACAAATAGACATATGATATCAATAATCATCCATTCCAACACTAGTCTATTTGGCTACTAGATCAATACCCAAAATGAAAATACCATCCATGAGCTAGTCAAAACATAAGATAGTTCAAAATCAAAACTCTAATCCAAGCACAAGGAACCAATTCTAGAACCTTCACCAATAAGAGCATGATTCTAAGAATTCATTTACTTAGCAATTATCAAGCTGGTACTTGTAACTATACAAATACTTTTTAGTATGTATAACATCATTCACCAATATCCAAAATATCCCTAGCGAGATCAACAAGGATCAAGAAATAATTCGCCAATCTATCTCTTTAAGGATTTCAATGCTCAATCCAATACAATCATGAACATAAAGAGATAGTGTTTTCCTTCTGTTTATATATGTCATTTTAGTGAACAAGCAATATGTTTAAAACACAAAACTTCAATACCTCTATTAATGGATTTATAACCACAAACATTATTATCAACATTCAATCCTTCATTTTACTACCATGTGAAGAAATGTGTCAAACCTTCTTTAAGCATTAAATAAGATCCTTAGTATTCAAATCACAAGAGAGGAGAATAAGTGTCAAGGGAAAATTCACCAATAACTAGATTTCAATTAGCATAATTTCAGCAATCAACTACAACAACAAATTCAAAATTGATGCCCATGTAATCGATTTAATTTGGAAGCCAAATAAGGATTTCAATCTAAATATTCAACCAAAAGGTAGATCTATTACATATATCAGCAGCAATCCAATATAATCAACGTTTACCGTCAATGTTATCAACCAAATTTCAATAGGCAATGAACTCAGATCTCAAGCAAATGATACAAATGTTACATGCAAAGTTGTTGGAGGACTGATGGCATTCACTTTCAAAATTTATATACTCAATGATTTAGATAACAAAAGCAATTCTTCAACAATGTTAATGCCCAAAGAGATTACATAGGAAACAAGCCTTTCAAGGTAAGATAAGCCTAGTTTCAAATGTATGACATGGTTATCATCAAACCACCCAAAAATGTTATGATGAGTAGATGAAGTAACCAATGATTATGTCAGTAAACTAGGCTATGATACTTGCATCTCTTTGTTCATCAATTATTTAACTAGAATATTAGGCTTGTTGAATAATTGCAAATATAGGACAATAGAGAATATGACTCATTAGAGTATACAGAATTGCTTTAAACAGTAACTTCCAAATACAGGAATACCAGCCAAGATTTGTGTTGAAAATGCAAGTTTTATTTCAGGATTAAAGGTGTGGGAAGCTGTTTCAAACATATGAATTAAATCATAAATTTGTATTCTAATGAATTACCAAAATTTGTGGAGTACTTTGCATAAGAGAAATGGGATGGCCTGAGATATAACCAAGGTATTGCTGTATTGATATCCATCCAAGTGTCAACTATATTGCTTTGGCTATTCCCACAAGACTGTAGGTAAGAAAAAAAATGAAATACAGACCTGGATTGCCGAACAGGGTGGACTTGTTGATCTCTGTTATCACAAGGAAAAACTCAATCATTAGTTCCGAAACGAAATATGTTAGAGTTTTTTGACCCCAAATAGGCCCAAGTGTTTCAACTCTCGCTCTGATACCATATGTAATATACCTCTTATACCTTGATCCCATTATGTGTGAAAAGGGGTAAAGTTTTTTTTTCCTTTTTTGTCTCGTTGTTACTACAACATGAGTCAAACATGTTAGTGGCAAAACCTTACATGGCATTTCATAAAATGTATCCAATCAAATTCAATAATCTCAAAACCACGTGCATTGTAAAACAATCATTCGATCATTTTCTCTAATGTAAATCCCCTAAGATACAAGCGTGTCATCAACATAGTGCCCTAGAATTACTTATTATGCGTACCATAAAACATTAAGATATCAATAACATTTTTTATTATCTTTTACAGCACCACCGTCCATTTGCAGAACATGATCATATGTACATAAATAACACGAAAAAAATAAAACACTTAGACACAACACACATACTCACCAATATTCCTGCGAAGATAACAACATGATGATAAACAACATGCGGTGCAGCATAAAATAGACACCGGAGTACGTGGTTCACCCCAAACTCAGGGTTACATCCACCAAATGGTCGCATCATGCAACATTTATTTTCATAAATGGTTACAATGTACACAACATGGTTACCATGCCTTCTTTTCCTTTTCTCATGGACTCCGTCTCTCAGAGTAATCCTAAGTTCTTTACTAACACATAAGATATCCTATGCTCATATTTTCTTGGAGTAATCAGACAAGCAAGCAGTAAGCTGTGCAAACCAGATACAGAGTAAGAACTCACTGAAAGTTTAAATAAAATAAGAGTCCAAAGAGATATCTCCAGTAGATATAGTACTAAAGAATAAACACGAACAAATCATGAGCCTTGCAGAATAGAAAATTACTTTGGAACAAGGTAATCTGCATTAGGAACTACCACAATGACTCCAACTATTTGATTGCTCAGTAAAGACTCTAACTAATGAAATATAACACCACAACTCAAATCCATAGCATATATTTATACTACCTATTAAACCACCGAGAAATCACCTTAAAGCAATGCACGTTTGGCCTGATGTCGATGCTTGTTTTCTCAATAAAAGATAAGAGAAGTGGCAAGAACTTCTTGACATAGACGAAGTCAGAATGGGAGTGGAAACCCAGTTGCACGGAATGGAAATAGATTTAAACGTTTTCAGCTCCATTTCCACCCTCCCGAATGCAGATATGGATGCGTTGGCCACAATCAAATAAAAAGCAAGCTGTAGATGGACTCGGTTTTAACCAGTTATGTAACCAACAGAACCAAAGGGAAGGATGTGGAATGAAACATAAAACCTACAGAACATAGTCACCTATTCAGAGTATCTAAAACTTGAAATTCAATGCAAGACTAATATCTTGAAGCCTAAACCCTTCACCGAATAAACTGAGAAATGGGAGAATCTATGCGTCACCTGAAACTCTGTTTGAATATCAGCAAAACATGCGAGTTCAGCAGAGACAGGTTTTCTACACCTCCCAACGACATTCACTTCCGGAAATTGTTAAACCACCCAACGAGAGCCGCCGAAGATATCAATATCGATTTGTAAGAATCAAATAATCAAGGCCTCTGAGGTTCATTGATTGAAGTCAATGCCTAGAGATTGGCATTGCACCTTCAAGTATAGAATGAATCACATACGGTTTAAGTGTATGGCCTCAAAGCACAGTGATAACTTCATCTATGAGAAGAATATAATCTAATGCAAAACAGACTTAATAAACATTAAGAAAACGACTGAGCAGAAGGAAATGATTCTCCTTTGATAAGGTTTTCTTATCGTGGCTACTAACTTATACATTTACTATTTGATAAGACTCTGTAATCCTTTAGAAGACAAGTCTATAATAAATTCATTGATGGTAGTAATATGCACATTTATGATATGCTAAGGGGACAAATTTTGTTCTATATCAAATATAGAAAAAGCAATAAACCAACCGGCAAAGACATCAGCCATATACTAGTGAAACAAAATAGCAAGACTATTTGAGAAAAACATACAGCTGACAAAATATAACACTTTCACTTGACTATACTCCCTCATCATATCTTAACATCCATGGCTTCTAGATCTTGCAGAGATCATTGTTCCCTTTTTCAAAAACTCAAACAACCTTTTTCCAAAAAACGCAGTGATCTTTTCTCCTCCCTAAGAAGATAACACAAAGAGCCATTTTTCTGTCCCCCTCGAGCTGCCTTCCCCCCTTTTCCTTCTCAACGCTAACCCTAAATAATAAAATCACCCTGGTAGTTCATCAACGCCTTCCCCGATTGATGGCTATGAATCCGACAATTTTAATGATTGCTGAACATTAGTAGTCATACAATAAATCCAGGGATTTCAGCAACACCTCCATAATAAATGGCTGTGAATCCGGGTAATTTTTAATAACAGCTGAAAGTCAGTAGTCAACAAATGAGTTAATGGATTTCAACAATGCCCCATAATTAACTGGTATAAATTGAGGTGATGCAATAATGCCTCCTCAATAATCAATACAAGTCAGGCATTAATAACGCTTCCACAATTAAATGCTATAACCCAGGGTAAAAGGATTAGTATTTGTATTTTTCTCCACCATAAATGTAATGTTTTTCTTTTACATTATATTTATATATGAAATTCCTTTTACTATCGTTTTGATGTTCTTCATATATATATAATATATATGTCTCTACTATAACTATATATAAATTATACGAGCAGCTCCTATCACTATAGGAAATCTGCTATTACATATAATATACATATGTAAAACAATAGTTCTCCTCCATAATGTTCTTTATAAAGTTTACACAAGCAATTCCTTTCATTGTAGGTGGTGTGATATTATATATAATACCTATAAATAATACACATATGTATGAAATAATTGTTCACCATTATATATAATGCTCTTTACATATTTTATACATGAAATTCCTTTCACCATAGGTGGTCTAATATTATATACAATACCTCTATATATATAATATATATGTATGAAGTAATTTTCCACCATTATATATAACGTTCTTTATATATTTTATACATGCAGGTGGTCTCATATTATATATAATACCCTTATATATAATATACATATGTATGAAATAATTGTCCACTATTATATATAATGTTCTTTATATATATTATACCTGCATTTTCTTTCACTACAGATGGTATGCTAATATATATGATACCCTTACATATAATATGCATACCTTTTCCTTCCAATACCCTTGGTTAAGGTGAGGTGAAAGTAGGTGCTAGAGTACTTAGGTTCTTGTAATTTTAAGGAGATTATTAACTAAAATCCCTTTGACCATTAGCTCCTTAGGAAGCTCTTCTCCTTGAATTAACCCTTTTGATTTTAACCTCTTAACTCTTTTGTGTCGATGCTAAACTGAGTGCAACTCCTTCTATCTCGACTTGATCATATTAGGGTTAAGTACGAAGTTGTGGTCTCTCAATCGGGATAAGTTTTGGCGAAACATGTATCCAGGTAGCCACGGATATTAACTATAAAGAACCAAAATGTAATTTAGTCCACTTAGGCTTAGTTCGACCTAGGACGACAATTAAAACCTTATGTTGTTGAAAGAAGACGTTCACTCTTCTTCCCATAGACCCATTCACCGTTTTACCTTCCCTAGTGGATTTGGTCGTCTGTGGTTTAAGTTGTGTCCCGGTCTTGCATCTCTCAAGTCTATAGCTTAGGAAATCACATCACCTAACATACAAGGTTCTATTGGTGGGGCCTTGGCCTTGAGCTCCTCACTAGAGAACAAATACATTCATAAATTACACAATATTCAGTCATTTTAAGAGGGATGCTACATAAGTGTTGAAATTTGACAAGTAAAAAGTCATTATTTGTCATTTTACAAGTCAAAATACTACCACTTAATAAAATTAACCCTCATTAATAAGTGTGAAATTTTAATTGTGTGTGCGCATGTGCATGTACGTGTGTGTGGTCTCATTGTCTCTCCTTGTTAGGTAAACTTGACTTGGTCATCGTTTTTTGGGTCCATGGTATTTGGTGGCCCATTATATTGCTTGTGAAGAATCCTATTTAAATATTTATAAGATAAACCTTCTTTGTCATTATGTGTGTGTTTGGTTTAGTCATTATGCTTATCAATTAAAATCAATTATTATTATGACGTGTAAAATTAAGATTTAAACATCAAATGAAAGTTAATGTTAAAATTAAAATCTTCACGTGCAAGGTAGGATGTCAAATTTCAACCTTGGTCTTAGTGGATATTAATAATCATCATAGGTATGCTTTTCTAGTTTGGTTTATTTTACTTCTATAAAAGTAACTTATATAATATTAAATAAAAAGATATTTTGAATATCCATGCACTTCTAGTTAGGGTTAAAATGACTTGATCCTTAAGGATGTTGTTGTATTTTTATATATAAAGTAATTGTGTCCAAGTAATGGAAACCAATCATAGGTTAACTCTTCTTTAATCATCATGGGTATGATTTTCTAGTTTGGTTGATTTTGTAGTACTTCTACAAAAGTAGTTAACTTATATAATATTAAATAAAAACATATTTTTAATATCCATGCACTTCTAGTTAGGGTTAAAATTACTTGATCCTTAAGGATGTTGTTGTATTTTTATATATAAAGTAATTGTGTTGAAGTAAGGAAACCAATCATAGGTTAACTCTTCTTCATTCTATTGAGTTATTGTGCTAGTTATCTAGTTGGTAGTTTATTGGTTGTTAGATTCATATTGATGGATTACCGTTTAGAGTTTTCTGTTATAATTGAATTTCAACATGTGGGTCTCTCATAGACTTGTCTCATAAGTTACATCTTAGTATCAGAGTAGATTCATGGAACATGTTCTTCTTAGCTAAGATCTTTTTACCCTTTCACTGTAACATAGCCGAACTCCTCAAGTAACTTTTAGGGAGACGAGGTAAAAAAAATCAACTTCATAAACTAGCCAAAAATTTAGCCTCAAAGCACACTTAACCTTGTAATCAAAGTAAAATCATTCCGAGTTTATTCACACATATAAGAAAAACATGTAAGTTAGTTCATAGCTTAAGTCTTAACTTCTTCCGCAATAAATTTATGTGAAGTAACTGCACATGAATAAGACCATAGTTTACTCTATATAAATTAAGAGTCTTTTAAGTGATCATACTTTATTCAAAGATTCCTTTAGATACTTGAGAGTACAAATTCAACATTCCCTTGCAAATGATGTACATAATACTACACTGTAATAACAACTTATTTCATCATGTTGGCTCAACAAGTATAACATCTAGTAACTTTATTTAACCATTCAGTAAACATCAGTATTAATAGTCTAGTTGGTAATCAATATTTTTCCCTTCAAGTGCTTATCTATTTCTTACACCATTTGGAGGTGTTTTAATGTATCAAACTGGTAAAACTCATTATACCATTTTCGGTGGTTTGTATAGAATGGAGCTACTTTAACTCTAATGCATGAAACTACCATCATCTTTCACATCTTTCCATTTCAATTAACTATAAAATAAAATAAAGACAATTGTTGAATTAGAGTCCTATGTCATACTAGAATTAACATCAATGCATCATTTAACTACATGCGTACTTTTTTGCAACTTACTACAGTTCACCTCTTTGATAACCATTGTGCATATATTTTGCCTTATTTAACTTTAGCAGCATGAACCACACAAATAAATATAATGCTTTATATATTTACGTCATAAGTTTTTTTCTCTATGAAGTTTGCTTTGTAAACACTGTTCATTTCGTCGTCCTTATAGCCAATCAAAATTCACCACGTGTTTTTCTTGTCTATCCATTTATTACACGCCACGTGTTTGCTATGTCTTTGAAGTTTCCATGGAAAGTGACGCCATATAAACTGCAACAACAGCTACATCGATGGTGAACAATGTGTGCATTACGCCTCCTCCATTTTTGTGCCTCATAGACGATGATTGTGCAGTTTCAGAGGAGTCTACTACTTAGACGATGATTGTGTAGTTTCAGAAGCGGCTACCCGGAAGAAAAGAGTGCCATCGCCATCGCTGGTAATATATTTTTGGAAACATAATAATAGAGCAATATGGAAATTTTTATGGTATGCAACCTTTCCATCAAAACCCTCATAAAAACTATGCTAAGCGATCCAATCTGCATCTGGATTCATACCATCTCGTATATCGACTTAGAGAAACCATCTAAACATCAACTCCTTCGAGGTATTCCAGATTTTTTTCATTTCTCTTTCATAACTCACACACCTAAGACAATTATATTTTTCCCTTCTCTATTTCACATACCATGTCTATCAAGATAATATGGAAACGACTCACAAAGAATGATGCTACATTGTCATTGGCTATGTCTCTTTTCCATCCTCCTCCATTCAGTGGAAAACCCCGAATAAAATCCGCCTATTTTTGCACCGAAATGGCCATCCCTTCTCTAACTCCGCAAGACAGGGGTATTTCCAGAGAATTTCTAATCAATAAATGTGTTTTAATAGATTAAGAAATCACAAAAGGGTTTAGACATTGCAATTACTTGCTTCGTGCGAAATCAACCCAAAATAAGGAAGAAGTTCTGGAGTTGTCAAATGGTTGTGGTTTGACAAGTCCTGTGGAGATTCGCAGGGTGGTCCTTTGTAACCCTAAATTTCTCTTTTGTAACTTCGAAAGAAATTTGATATCTAAATTTCAGACTTTTGTGAATGAAAAGGATATCAACAAATTTGTACAAAATGGTGCAAGGGCTTTCGATGCCAATTAGGAGAGGATAAAATCTAGAATTTTTTATTTGCAATTATTAGGCATGGAGGGCGAAGCATTCTCAAAATTACTGGCAAGGTATCCTTCCATTGTCATTAGTTCTGAGGAAAGAGTTAAGGAATCGTTTAAACATGTCAAGGATATCGGGTTAAAGAAGGGATCAAAGATGTTTTCTACTGGCGTGCGTGCAATTTTGACAACGGGGAAAGAAAACTTAGGTCAAAAACAACAATTTTGGAGAAGTTTAGGCTTCTATGAAAAACAGGCTTTAGAATTATTGAGAAAAAGGACATCGATAATTGGACTTACAGAAGAAAAAATAAAGCTTAAAGTGGATTTTCTCGTTAAGACTATGGGGATTCCACTAATCGATCTTATTAGGTATCTAGGATTGTTTAAATTGAGCTTGGAGACAATGATGGTTCCTTAGTATAGAGTACTCAAGGCAATGGAATCTATGCAAGTGCAAGTGTATAAAAGAAGTTTTTCTTTTCCAAATATTTTTCGGCTAACAGAAAAAAAAAAATTTGGAAAAATATATTGAATCATCCTCATTTCTACAGGCTATTTACAGCAGAGATAAAGATGGAAATTTCATCATGAAATGAGTCATGAAAGTTGTGCGATATCATCGGCATTTTCAATATGACTTTTTCTTTACACTATTTTTCCTTCAAGTGTTGTTTTCTTTGGCCAGGGGATCCCAGCAAGGGAGGTTTGCATTGAGTGATATGCATGCATGTTCTAGTTTTTAAAGGCTCTATGGCTGTCTCGGCACAAGAAGAGTCCAAAATAGGTTCTTCCAACATCAAATTCATGCAACTTCCAAAATAGGGAACCATTTGTCGGCATTGTTTCATTCAAGTCAAGGTATCACATGTGTTTCGTTGCTACTCTACTCCTTGTCGTTTATTGTCTTTGAATGTGTAATTAGATTTCTTGCACCAACACAAGAAAGGTAAATAACAAATTGATTTGTTGTTAGCACAACATCTTCTTTTCTATATCCTTGTAGCATTTATACAAGCAACTTGCTATTTCACTTAACATAGTTAGTGATTCCTTTGACTTGACACGCTTGCCTTTTCACAAAGACCTATTTTTGCAGTAACAAACCAAGTTATCAACTCATTTCAATGAATAATATCTTGAACAAAGTTATCAACTCATTTCAATTAAGAATATCATGAACATGATTTATTCATGGTTTTACATGAGTAATCTTGTTCTCATTTACCATGTCTCCTTCACTTGTTTGAAGTGTAGATGATTCTCCTTATTGATATATGCCTTTTAATAGAAGACAATGTTCTTATTTCATACTACTTCTTGTTAGGTTCTTTTTCATTCCATCCTACTATATTACTTAACAGAATTAGGGTTGCCTTAGAATACATACTTGCAACAAAGACACAATCATTGTAAAAACAAACTAAGTTAGGGCTACTCATTTCAATGAAGAATATCCGAGAATAAGGTTTTCTCTGAGAATCCATTGGCCAATAGCTTTGGGATATCGCTGGTGTCTCCATGGGAAATCCTAGAATGAGCATACAGTCTATTGGGTTATGTGGAGGACAGACTAAAGCAAAACCTCGATCGAACACCATGAAATCATTTAGGAGAGAGTTATATACAACAACCACCTTGGGATTGAAGCCATTCATGACCATGTGAGACATGTTGGGATATCCTATGGAAAATGACTATTGCATGAATATGTCCTTCATATATTCCATTGTGTTTATTACTTGAGAGGTCCTTGAATTTTACATCAAATCAAGTAAGCAAGAAACAATTCAAAGCTAACTCTTTGCTTGACATTTGCTCCTGTTGCCAATGTTGTGGTTGCTTAAAATTTTCTCTTGTTGCCATTGCTTTGAGCATCATTGTGCATCATTCTGAACGTCGTCATCTCACAAAACTATAATGATGAAAACTGGTAAATCCTATTTAT
>LPNX010297700.1:53171-72259 GCA_001517045.1 Pseudotsuga menziesii
TATCAAATTCCATGACAACCTATGTTGGTAAATTAGGAGGTTTAGATCCAAGTGTGTATAGAATTTGCATGGCGACTTTGAGTGCACCATTTACGAGCGTAAATCCAAATCCTAGGCTCTATCAAGCACCGAAGGGATCAAATCTCTAGAGGTGCAAACCTCTTCTTAGGTATTGCACTCAATGAAATATCAACTTTGGTGTGTCCTATATATAGCCATTGATTTGATTCAAAGCAAAAGATGCATCTTTTTATTTAAGGTCCACATATAATATTTTTATTATTAATATTTAATATTATTTATGGTCGACAAAAAATATTTAATATTTTTTATGGTCGACAAATAATATTTTTTATTATTTTTTATTTTGTTAGGAACGAACAATTTCCTCATACATGGTTTTAAAACCATGTGCAAGGCCCTCCTACAACCATGGGTTGTTTAGGAGGCCTTACACATGGTCTTAAAACAATTTGCAAGGCCCTACTAAAACATGTACAATAAAACCATGGGTTGTTTAGGAGGCCTTGCACATGGTTTTAAAACCATGTGCAAGGCCCTCCTAAACCATGTACAATAAAAACCATAGGTTGTTTAGAAGGCCTTGCACATGATTTTAAAACCATGTGCAAGGCCAACATTTTTTTGCGAATAATTCAATTTTTTATTTTTTATTATTTTGTTAGGTAGGAACATTACAACATCTCCCCCATATTGTGTTTTTTTCCCAACCCACATTATTTTTTACGGATAATTAAATTTTTACTTTTTTATTGTTTTGTTAGGTAGGAAGATTTCAACATCTCCCCCATATTAGGTTGTTTTTGTGGCCTACATTTATTTTGGCCTATAATTAAAATTTTTATTTTTTATTAATAAAATAATGTTACATAATGTTATGTAACATTACAAGATCTCCCCCATACTGAGTTGTAGAGCGCCTCTCGGCGCAACTAGTCTTGATAGACAACGAAGCCAGCAGAGGAATGGTTCCCTTAAAAAAACACCTTCGGCGTAATAAGAGAATGAACAATTTCATTTTAGTGTAAAAATTTCTAATTTTGATATTTTTTTTGAATAATATGACATATACAACTTCACATTAATGGTATACATAACTTTAGAGAGTTTTTTAACGAAAAATAAAAAATACAAATTATTAAATTTGAAAGCATTTGCTTGAATATTAATCTTTTAACTCATCACAAGTATGTTGATCTAGGAATGCTTATCTTAAAGCTTTTTGGGCACAAGAATGAAATTCTAAAGAAAACCAAGTGTATCCTTTTTAAAGGTCTAACAAACCAAAGTTGGTCTAAATAAGTGTTGAAATTTGACGGGTAAAAAGTGGTTATTTGTCCTTTTACAAGTCAAAATACTACCACTTAATAAAATTAACCGTCATTAATAAGTGTGAAATTTCAAGTGTGTGTGTGCATGTGCACGTACGTGTGTGTGGTCTCATTGTCTCTCCCTATTAGGTAAAATTGACTAGGTCATGGTTTTTTGGGCCCATGGTATTTGGTGACCCATTATATTGCTTGTGAAGAATCCTATTTAAAGATTTATAAGATAAACCTTCTTTCTCATTATGTGTGTGTTTGGTTTAATCGTTATGTTTATCAATTAAAATAAATTATTATTATGACACATAAAATTGAGATTTAAACGTCAAATGAAAGGTAATGTTAAAATTAAAATCTTGACGTGCAAGGTAGGATGTCAAATTTCAACCTTGGTCTTAGTTGATGTTAATAATCATCATGGGTATGCTTTTCTAGTTTGGTTTATTTTACTTCTACAAAAGTAGTTCACTTACATAATATTAAATAAAAATATATTTTGAATATCCATGCACTTCTAGTTAGGGTTAAAATGACTTGATCCTTAAGGATATTGTTGTATTTTTATATATAAATTAATTGTGTTGGAGTAATGGAAACCAATCATAGGTTCACTCTTCTTCATTCTATGTTAAAATTAAAATCTTGACGTGCAAGGTAGGATGTCAAATTTCAACCTTGGTCTTAGTGGATGTTAATAATCATCACGGGTATGCTTTTATAGTTTGGTTGATTTTACTTCTACAAAAGTAGTTAACTTATATAAAATTAAATAAAAACATATTTTGAATATCCATGCATTTCTAGTTAAGGTTAAAATGACTTGATCCTCAAGGATGTTGTTGTATTTTTATATATAAAGTAATTGTGTCGAAGTAATGGAAACCAATCATAGGTTAACTCTTCTTCATTCTATTGAGTTATTGTGCTAGTTATCTAGTTGGTTGTTTGTTGGTTGTTAGATTCATATTGATGGATTATCGTTTAGAGGTTTCTCTTATAATTGAATTTCAACCTGTGGGTCTCTTAGAGACTCGTCTCATAAGTTACATCTTAATATCAGAGTAGGGTCATGGAACATGTTCTTCTTAGCCAAGATCTTTTTACCCTTTCATTGTAACATAGTCTAACTCCTCAAGTAACTTTTAGCGAGACGAGGTAAAAAAAATCAACTTTATCGACCATCCAAAACGTTAGCCTCAAAGCACAGTTAACCTTGTAATCTAACTTCTTCCGCAATAAATTTATGTGAGGTAACTGCACATGAATGAGACCATAGTTTACTCTATATAAATTAAGAGTCTTTTAAGTGATCATACTTTATTCAAAGATTCCTTTAGATACTTAAGAGTACAAATTCAACATTCCCTTGCAAATGATATACATAATACTACACTATAATAACAACTTATTTCATCATGTTGGCTCAACAAGTATAACATCTAGTAACTTTATTTAACCATTCAAGAAACATGAGTATTAATCTTCTAGTTGGTAATCAATATTTTTCCTTGCAAGCGCTTATCTATTTCTTATGCCATTTGGAGGTGTTTTAATGTATCAAACTGATATAACTCATTATACCATTTTTGGTGGTTCCTATAGCATGGTCGAGCTAATTTTAACTCTAATGCATGAAACTACTAAAATAAAATAAATACAACTGTCGAATTAGAGTCCTATGCCATACTAGAATTACCATTAGTGCATCATTTCACTACATGAGTACTTTTTTGCAACTTATTACTGTTCACCTCTTTGATAACCATTGTGCATAGCTTTTGCCTTATTTAAATTTAGCAACATGAACCACACAAATAAATATAATGCTTTATATATTTACGTCATAGGTGTTTTTGTCTATGAAGTTTTCTTTGTAAACATTGTTCATTTCCTCGTCGTTATAGCCAATCAAATTTCACCACGTGTTTTTCTTGACTGTCCATTTATTACACGCCATGTGTTCGCTGTGTCTTTGAAGTTTCCATGGAAAGTGATGCTAGAAAACTGCAACAACAACTACAACGATGGTGAAAAATGTGCGCATCACGCCTCCTCCATTGTTGTTCCTCACAGACGATGATTGTGCAGTTTTAGAGGGGATACGCAGACGATGATTGTGCAGTTTCAGAGCTGGCTACCCAGACGAAACGAGTGCCATCGCCATCGCTGGTAATATATTTGTGGAAACATAATAATAGAGCAATATGGAAAGTTTGATGGTATGCAACCTTTCCACCAAAACCCTCATAAAAACTATGCTAAGCGATCCAATCTGCATCTGGATTCAGACCATCTCGCATCATCGACTCAGACCAACCATCTAGTCTTCAAATTCTCTGGGGTATTCGAGGTATTTGTCATTTCTCTTTCATAACTCACACACCCAAGATAGTTATATTTTTCCCTTTTCTATTTCACATACGATGTCTATCAAGATAATATGGAAACAACTCATAAAGAACAATGCTCCATTTTCATTGGCTATGTATTTTTTTCGTCTTCCTCCATTCAGTGGAAAACCCCACATAAAATCCGCCTATTTTTGCACCAACATGGCCATCCCTTCTCTAACTCCACAAGACAGGGATATTGCCAGAGAATTTATAATCAATAAATGTGTTTTAACATAGTAAGAAATCACAAAAGCTTTTAAATGTCGCAATTACTTGCTTTGTGCGAAATCAACCCAGAATATGGAAGAAGTTCTGGAGTTGTTAAAAGGTTGTGTTTTGACAACTCCTGCTCAGATTCGCAGGGTGGTCCTCTGTAACCCTAAGTTTCTCTTTTGTAACTTCGAAATAAATTTGATATCTAAATTTTAGACTTTCGTGAATCAAAAGGATATCACCAAATTTGTACAAAATGGTGCAAGGGATTTCGATGCCAATTATGAGAGGATAAAATCTGGATTTTTTTATTTGCAAATATTAGGCATGGAGGGCGAAGCATTCTCAAAATTATTGGCAAGGTATCCTGCCATTGTCATTAGGGAGAAGCATTCTCAAAATTACTGGCAAGGTATCCTGCCATTGTCATTAGTTCTAAGGAAAGAGTTAAGGAATCGTTTAAACATGCCGAGGATATCCGGTTAAAGAAGGGATCAAAGATGTTTTCTACTGGCATGCGTGTAATTTTGACAATGAGGAAAGAAAACTTAGGTCAAAAACAACAATTTTTTAGCAGTTTAGGCTTCTCTGAAAAATAGGTTTCAAAATTATTAAGAAAAAGGACATCGATAATTGGACTTACAGAAGAAAAAATAAAGCTTAAATGGCTTCCATTAATCGATCTTATTAGGTATCTAGGATTGTTTGGATTGAGCTTGGAGATAATGATTGTTCCTCGGTATAGAGTACTCAAGGCAATGGAATCTATGCAAGTGCAAGTGTCTAAAAGAAGGTTTTCTTTTCCAAATATTTTTGGGTGACAGAAAAATGTTTCTTTGAAAAATATATTAATTCAAATGTTGAATCATCCTCAATTATGTAGGCTATTTGCAGTAGAGGGAAAGATGGAAAGTTCATTATGAAATGAGTCATGCAAGTTGTGCGATCTCATCAGCAGTTTCAATATGACTTTTTCTTTACACTATTTTTCCTTTTAGTGTTGTTTTCTTTGGCTAGGGGATCCCAACAAGGGAGGTTTGCATTGAGTGATATGCATGCATGCTCTAGTTTTTAAAGGTTCTATGGCTGTCTCGGCATAAGAAGAGTCCAAAATAGGTGCTTGCAACATCAAAGTCATGCAACTTCCAAAATAGGGAACCATTTGTCTAAATTGTTTTGTTTCAAGTCAAGGTATCACATGTGTTTCGTTGCTACTCTGATCCTTGTCATTTATTGCCTTTGAATGTGTAATAAGATTTCTTGAACCAGCACAAGAAAGATAAATAACAGATTGATTTGTTGTTAGCAAAACATCTTTTTTTCTCTATCCTTGAAGCATTTATACAAGCAAATTGCTATTTTACTTAACATAGTTAGTGATTTAATTTGCTATTTTACTTAACATAGTTAGTGATTCCTTTGAAGACACGCTTGCCTTTTCACAAAGACCTATTTTTGTAATAACAAACCAAGTTATCAACTCATTTCAATGAACAATATCTTGAACAAAGTTGTCAACTCATTTCAATTAAGAATATTGTGAACATGATTTTATTCATGGTGTTAGATGAGTAATCCTTTTCTCATTTACGATGCCTGCTTCACTTGTTTGAAGTGTAGATGATTCTCGTTACTGATATATGCCTTTTAGTATAAGACAATGTTCTTATTTCATACTACGTTTTGTTAGGTTCTTTTTCATTCCATCCTACCATATTGCTTAACAGAATTAGGGTTGCCTTCGAAGACATACTTGCAACAAAGACACAATCATTGTAAAAACAAACTAAGTTAGGGCTGCTCATTTCAATGAAGAATATCATGATTAAGGTTTTCTTCGAGAATCTGTTGGCCAATAGCTTGGTGATATCGTCGGTGGATCCATGGGAAATCCTAGAATGAGCATACAGTCTATTCGGTTATGTGGAGGCCAGACTGAAGCAAAACACCAATTGAACACCATGAAATCATTTAAGAGAGAGTTATATATGACAACCACCTTGGGCTTGAAGCCGTTCATGACCATGTGAGACATGTTGGGATCTCCCATGGAAACCCCATGAATCCATCCTTCATATCTTCCATTGTTTTTATTACTTGAGAGGTCCTTGAATTTTACAGCAAATCAAGTAAGCAAGAAAGAATTCAAAGCTTACTCATTGCTTGACATTTGCTCCTGTTGCCAATGTTGTTGTTGCTTAATATTTTCTCTTGTTGCCATTGCTGTGAGAATCATTGTGCATCATTCTGAACGTCCTCATCTCACAAAACTATAATGATGAAAACTTGTAAATCCTATTTATTAGTATGCATGTCAATCACAGTCTTAATACATTCGAAGGAACTAATAATAGAAATCAATAGTAGCCTAGAAACTAAACATGTACAACCAAAAGACAGTCCCGAAGATTTTTCTAGAAACTAGACACCTGTACTGGTATAGCCATATGTCAATCCTGAAGATTGACTTCTGTACATATTTTTGACATGTGGTTTGTTCCATACTTAACTTTAAACTATTTATATTAAATTTCAAATGTATTGTCAAAGGTATTTCAATCGATAGATAGGTCTGGGGATCAATCCCCTCCACGTCAATCTGAATGGAATGATATCTAATAGGGTGGCGCCGCCCAAAATCCTGTCGTTTAGCATGCTCGATATCTCGTCCCTTGCGCTTACCCCAGTGACACCTCTCTGCTCTGACCCTTTTGATTTCCCCTCCAATTCGACTTCATGCGATGAATATTCGATTTCACAGGAGGAGAGGGCCATTGAGATTTACATGTTTTGCTCAAGCCATGGCGCAGCCTATATTGACAATTCTGAGGCCGTTTTGAAGATGCTTCATTTGACAATGTAGAGCCATGAAAAATCTTTGGATATTATTGCAGAAAACTGTTTTTCAAAGCATATATGGTATGAATGGGTTTTGAAACATGTCATAGAGAATTTTATAAGTGGAATAATATTTGCAAATATTGATTCAAAATTCTCTTACGACATGGGAATTTCATTGCAGTTAGAAGCTACTGGCGTTGGAGCTCAGGTAATACTCAATTCTTTTAAATCAATATTGGAATATAATGAATTGCGTAGATCAAGATTGGAATGTAATGATAATGATAATAATAATAATCTATTTTTAAGGTCACCGCCAAGCAAGACACAAAATTGGTGTATGACACCCCTTGTTTGTGGGACAGAGTCCCCCTCTCCACAACGATTTAACTGCTAAAGTTTACAGAGGTATATATACACTACCCCTATGAATTTGAACCTGTGACCTCCTAAGAGGAAACAAATGCTCTTAACCATTAGGCCCACACATGATATAAGAGTCTATTGTAGAACTTTTGAATTTTACTTGTTTTCATTTAGACACACTGATTAATGACACACTAATCGATGATCGAAATGTTGTTGATAAATTTTCCCAGAATGGTCATGCTCAGCCTACTCTACGAAAAGCTGGAGAAATTGAAATGAGGGATAAACACAATGCTTCTCAGTTGGCTATTGAATTAAGTAAAGCACAAAGTTTGATGGTAGAGCTGGAGTGGTACAAAGAGCGTCGTGAAAACTAAGGTAAAGGATATTATGATTCTTTTAAACGAAATGAATGGATGACGGATATCGATGCTAACATGCGTAAGTAAAGCACAAAGTTTGATGGTAGAGCTGGAGTGGTACAAAGAGCGTCGTGAAAACTAAGGTAAAGGATATTATGATTCTTTTAAACGAAATGAATGGATGACGGATATCGATGCTAACATGCGTAAGGTAAAGGTCGCTAGGTTTTGGGATGATATTATTGAGAAATATGAGAATCATGAGTTGCCAAGTGATTTCCAAACTAGAAAGAAGTGGATTTATGTTGGAAATACATACTTGTAGAACCTCTGGACATTACATATTATTATAATTATAAATTATCTCTAAAGGAAACGGAAACTCTTTCCTTTCTGATGGAAAGCCATTTTGTCGTAAAGTTCTTCAGAAATAGTTTGAAGAGAAAGAAAAAACTCACAGTTCTAAAGGTCACAAAGGTCGCACAAATCTAGCATCCCTCACTGTGGATTCATGCTTTTGGGCACATGCAGAGGAGGCTTTGAAAATTTTGGCAAATCTCAAACAAGGCCAACACCAAGAAAATTTTGGCAAATGTCAAACAAGGCCAACACCAAGAGCTAGAAAGTCTTGAAATGTTTGAAAGTTATGTGACAAGAATGATCAGCCATCGTAACATTTCCTCAGATGTTTTCTTAGAAGGAAGCGGTTTCATAGAGTGCTAGAAAGAATGGAAAGATCATAAACAAAACCAATTCGCCCATTTGAGCTCTCCTTTGTATGAGATAATGCAAACGGAAAGTTGGAAGGGCTGAATTTGCAAATTATTGAATGGACATTAGAAAACTATTTTCGAGAGGTTCTTGTTCAAATTAGGTTTCTTGTTTTCTAGATTTAATTATCTTTTGAGACAATCACACACTATGGCACATATAGAGTAGGTATCTTATCATTGTTCCATAGATGTGCCAATGTGGGATGCTCCAAGTCAAAATCTGTTCAGTGGATATTGTGTTAGAAAGATTTATGGAAATAAAATAAGTTTTTATTTATCTATTTTTAAGTTAATGCTCAGAGATTAAAACTTTAATTAGATATAGTATTTTGGTTTTATGGCTTATGGAGTTTAATTTTGGTGGATACTGAGCTTTGTTTAGTTTCATTAATGATATATGAAGACACTATAACAAGCTAAAACTTTCATTTTAGTGTTAGAATCAAACTTAAAATTACTTTTGATTAATTAATAACAACAATTATTTTAAAATAAAAATGAAAAAACACAATAAAATTCAATAATAATAAAAATTACAATTCAAAAAATCCAACACCATCATCATTTCTTAATATGTTTTCTTAATAAAAAAGATAATTCAATACCTCATCATTTCTTAATATGTTTTCTTAATAAAAAGACAGCTTCATTATGTGGTGGCAAGAATTAAAAAAAAAACCAATTTCTTGAATGGAAATTAAATTCTGTATATGAGATAATGGGAAATGAAAGTTTAAAGGGATGAGATCACAAGGCTATCTCTCTACATGCTTATGAAAAAATCTTCTTCCCTTATTACGAAGGGAAAAAGGGAAAATGAAAGTTGAAAGGGATGAGATGACAAGTCTATCTCTCTGCATGCTCATGAAAAAAGCTTCTTTCCTTATTACGATAATTTCATTTTTGTAATTATTACTTTGTAGGCATTTTACACTTCTCGGTGGCGGATTAGTAAAGTTTACTTGGGAGTCGGTATGTCTTCGACATAGATGTATGTAATCAATTTTTATTTATTTTTATAAAAAGAATTTTTTAGGTTACACTTAGCTCTATTTTCTATAAAACAAATTTTAATCAAGTTTTCCATATATGATGATGACCATGATGGTTAACGTTTCTTAGACCAAATTTTGGTATATCGGACCCAAAGAAACGAATTATTTAATTTGTTTTAAAATTGTATTTCTATACTCAAAGAACATAATGAAGCCTTAAAAGGCTTAAAAAAGTCAAATTTGTAATAAAAATTATAAAACTGAAATATAATAGTTATGTTAATATTTATTCAATATAATTCTTTAATAATTTTTAATATAAAGAATTGTGTAGATTTGTTTTTTTTTAATTTATAAAACAAATTCGGAATAAAATTTTACATATATATAATAATATTGTATTTTTAATATTTTAATATAATTATTTAATATTTTTATATTAGGGAAGGCAATAATTTTTCTTTCAACTATTTTTTATAAAATACAGTTATATTTTTAACATTATAATATAATTGTTTAATGTTTCAATTTTATTCATGGGAATAATTTATAAATCAACTAATTTTTATAAGATATAGTTGTATTTTTAATATTTTAATATAATTATTTAACGTTTGAATTTTATTGATGGAAATAAATTTTCTTTCAATCAATTTATTTTTGTTTAATTGAAATAAAATTATAAAGTTTTTAATTTTTATTATTATTTAAATTTATTTTTTATAATCTTAACTATATTTATTTTTAAAAAAATAAGTTATATTCTCGATTAATAATAAATATAACTATTAAATTTTAAATTTAATTTTATAATAATAATAAATATTAAAATTATTAATAGAAATATATATCATAAATTAAAGTAATTAATTTTTTTATATAATTAATTAAAGTTAATATTAGTAAAGATAATCACTATCATTAATTTTTTATTTTTATTTTTATGATGATGATTGTACCATCTTTGTTAAAAGCATTGAAAGTGATATTTATTTGATTTTCTAAGTTGTAATTTTACGTTGTAGATTTAAGAGATTAAGGGACTTGATTCAACTAAATGAAAGCCTTGAAAACCTAATAGATGATGGTCAAGAATATTTTTGCATCTTGGGAACTCTTTGGAAAGAAAGCTTTTAACTTATTATTACTAAACACCTAAACATGTTCTATGTTAAGCAATAAGCATTGGGAGGAAACACATCATTCATGAAGAATGATGTGTGAATTATTAGTAGCTTACAAAAATAATACATTTATGAAAATGTTTCTCTTATTACTTATTATAGAGTAGATTCTATAAATCTATAGTGAGAGATACATATAGTGTATAATACTAGCATTTGCACCGAGAGGTGTAAAGGAACGCCGAGAGGGTAAAAATTTTGAGTCTTTCTACAATTGAACATTTTTGACTTACCTTGGGAGACTAGAAATTACATTTTAATAATACTTTTGTGGGTACTACTCATTGTTAGGATATTTAGACACTTAGGAGTTAGTTAAGATCAACTTGTGTAATATATCTGTTACATAAAGTGTGTTTCTTTAGTATGAATTAGTATGCATTTGTAAATATTCTTATCTGACGGTCACGATATGTACTAGACATAAAGTGATCTGACAGTTCAACTTCTCTTAGATTATACCTACCATTGATCCGTGGCTTGACACCCAATTGGTCCATTATCTCTATTTAAAGAGCATGGAGGGCCCTTGGCTAGTTGATCAATTATGATAAGCTCATTTGTAACTTTCTTCTTTTGCATAATAAATTGCTCCAAGTAGCTATTTGGCTTGGGCCATGGACTGTTTCCCTCTCAAGGGTTTTAACCATGTGACAAACATCGATGTATTGATCTGTGATCTATTTGTGTGAAGTGGTTGCTCTAGGTGTTCGGTCTTTTGGGAGTACCTTGTGTACCCAAACATGGTATCAAAGCATTTATGAAGAGCCGCTTCCGGTTTGATCGAGGTATGGAATCGGTGTTGCCGAAACTTTGAAATGGTTTCTGGTTTTGGATTTTTTGTGCATTTGTGGCATGTGGGATCTATTCCATTGCATTCAGAGTGCCATTTCCATTAGGAAATAGTTTTCATTTCATCGAAAACCATTTCTGGTTGATCAAGAAACACCCATTTCGGCAAATCTGAAGGTATAATGTTACTGTGACGGATTTGTTTTATTTATTTTTTAAATCTCTCATATTTTATCAGTTTTATTATTAGATCTTTATTATTTTCCATTATTTTAAGTACCTTTTAAACTTAGCTCACTTGGTTCAAGTTGCTTTATTTCTTAATAGGTCTTGAGTTCAAGTCTTATTAAGTTACTTTTTAGTGCATGCAATTTCTATTTTCAAGATACTTTATTGTAAAAAGTGCATATCACTTAAATAAAATAAAATAACAAGTGAGTCACTTGAGTCTTTTAATTTAATTGCCGCACTATTTAAAGTAATATTATTGTAAAAGTGAACATCCATTATTTTACAAAAGTGATTCACTTAAAAGCAACTTTCTTGTAAGTGATTGTCAAAGGTTCATATTGGGAAGAAGGGGTTTTTTTTTTAGTCGGTACAGTTAATATCTACCGCGTCACTATTGGGGACATCTTCGACATTTTCTTTGATCAAGCATAACTTCATCATCCAGAATCAGTTTTCAGTGCCGGTTTTTTTTAAACAGCCTAATTTTTCAAACTCTTTGCATCTAGATAGTTAGTTTCTATTCTTTTAATCATTATTTTATAGTATGGCTGCCCCTTGTGGTATTCTACTTAATAGTTCTAACTATATCTCATGGAAATCTTGTATGGAAGATGTTCTACGAAATATGGGACTTTTCAGAATTATCTTAGAGAAAAAAAAAAAACCCACTGATGATGATAAAAAAAATAAAATGGGAAAATAGATGTATGAAGCTCGTGGATTGATTGGGATGTCAATCTCTACTAATTTGTGATTCCACATATCTGGCATTGATGAACCTGATAAAGCTTGGGAAAAATTGGAATCTGTGTTTGGTAAACACAATGAAATTCAAGGTCATCAACTTGAGAATGAGTTGATTTCTTTGAATCCAAGTGTTTTTTCATGCATTGAAGATTATTTATCTAAGTATAAAACCCTTAGACTCCTATATGAAGAATGCATGATTAAGAAAAAATACAAACAATGTATTTATCATATTCTTTCCAAACTTGGACCTGCACATTCTATTTTTGTATCTATATTTTACTCCATGAAAGAATCCTCGAATGCATCTATCTATCAAGGGCCCACTCTTGAATCCTTTTGTGATTCCTTAATTAGAGAGCAAGATAAGCTCATTCATATTGGAATAATTAACAATGCATACACATCTGGGAAAGACTTATTGTCCCAATAGAAAGAAAATTCCAAGCCTCCCAAGAAACATAATTTTCGCAATAATAAGGGCCAAACAAGGGTCCCAAACCCTCTTAGTCAGCTCCTTTTTTATAAAATGACAAAAGATCCAAGCCAAAAGGTAATAAGACTGAGTGTCATTACAATTTTTGTGGGAAAGATAATCATAATGAATCTAATTTTTTCAAGAAGATGGAAGCCTTGGAAGCAACAATGAAGAAGCACCACATCAGCATCAATTCGTCTTCAGAATCTACCTCTCATAGACATGCACTTTGTGCTTTTGGTTACACTTATACTGCATCTTCTTCTTCTACTTCAAATGAATGTCTCATTGATTTTGGAGCATATTATCATATGGCTAAGGATCAAGCCATCTTTTCTACTATGCATGAATGTAACACCAAACAAATATTTGTTGGTGATGATAATTCTCTAAGTGTTGTAGGATCTGAAACAGTTCTAGTAGAAAATGGCCATTTTAGTGATGTACTATGTGTTTCATGAATTTCCTGCAATTTGTTGTTAGTCTATCAAATCACTCATCCTGGTGAAGGTAAAACTGTAACGTTTACACCTCACCAAGTTGTAATCAAGGATTTTAAAGATCCTCAACATGTCCTAGCTACCAGAATTGTTGATGATATTACCAGGTTGTACAAATTTAACAACTTTGGGTCATCACCTTTTCCTTCAGTTTTTGTTGCTCATAGTGATAACTTGAGCAAACTTTGGCATGAGTGATTTGGTCACTTAAATTATTGCTCATTGAAACAACTATGTAAAGACAATATGGTGATGGGTCTTCCAATGGTATCTTGCAAGGATGGTGTTTGTTCTGGTTGTGTACTTGGAAAACATCATCGGGACAGTTTTGACAAACGTGTCTCTTGGCACACCTCGGTTCCCTTGGAGCTTGTGCATAGTGACTTGTGTGGTCCGCTTCCATCTGCTTCCTTTTCTGGTTTCAAATATTTCTAAAATTTTATTGATGACTACTCCATACGCACTTAGGTTCACTTCCTAAAACTTAAGAGCGAAGTATTTAACATGTTCTTGGCCTACAAGGCCCTTGTTGAAAAACAATCTGGTCATGAAATTATTAAGTTAAGATCTGACAATGGAGGAGAACATGTTAACAAAAATTTCACTACTTTCTGCACTGAACAAGGAATCCAACAACAACACACTGTTCCATATACACCACAACAAAATGGTGTAGTTGAATGGAAGAACCGCACTTTAAAAGAAATGACAAATTGTATGATCCAATCTAAGGGACTAAGTCTTCAATATTGGGTTGAGGCCATAAATTGTGCAAATTACATAGTTAATCACACACCCACTAAAGCTTTACAAGGTATAACACCATAAGAAGCATGGAGTAAAATTAAACCAGATGTAAGTCACTTCTGTGTGTTTGGTTGTGAAGCATGGGCTCCCATTCCGGATGAAAAACGGAAAGCATTGCAGCCTAAAAGTGAAAAGTGCATATTTGTTGGATATTCAGAAGATCTAAAAGGTTATATACTTCTTCAGCCACATTCTCATGATTTAATCATTATAAGTGATGTTAAATTTGATGAAAATCTATTGGCCTACGAGCCTAACTTGGCGGGTGTGCCATCTTTGGCCTGCGAGCCTAACTTCGTGGGTGTGCCATCTTTGGCCTGCGAGCCTGATTCGGTGATTGTGCCTTCTTCTTCTTCCAACTTCCTTGACGGGTTTCCAACTCCAGTTTTTTATGATGACAGTGAGGATGAAAGTCCACCTCCACTTACTCATGTTCCTCTAGTTGCACCATCACCAATGCTTCCTCGATGGGTCCATTCAACATGTGAAGCAGCTGGTGATCTTACCGGTGATCCTAGAGATCAACGTCGAACACATTCTCAGTTTCAGCGAGCCTCTTCTCTTTTGGCTCAAGTTTCCGAGAATCATGATCCAGAAACTTTTGCAGAAGATTCAGGAAATCCAGATTGGGATGTAGCTATGGATGAAGAGTGTTGTTCCTTAATGGCGTATGATACTTGGGATCTTGTTCCTCTTCCAAAAGGAAGAAAACTTGTCAGATGTAAATGGGTCTACAGAACTAAGTATGCATCATATGGAAGTTTTGAAAGACTTAAGGCAAGGTTAGTTGCCAAAGGTTTTTCCCAAGTTGAAGGGATTGACTACAATGAAACCTTTGCTCCTATCACAAAAATGAACTCCATCCGCCTTGTTCTTTCCCTTGTAGCCTTACGTAACTAGGAATTCCATTAAATGGATGTTAAGTATGCCTTATTACATGGAGATTTACAGGATGAAATTTACATGGAAAAAACTCATGGATATGTTCAGAATAACTCTAGCCTTATCTGTCGCCTTAAGAAATCCTTATATGGCCTTATGCAAGCTCCTAGAGCTTGGTATGCCAAAATGGATAGCTTTCTCCTTGACACTCGTTTTTCTAGATGCCATTCTGACCCCAATGTCTATACCAAGAAATTATGAAACCATCTCATCATACTTGTTCTTTATGTTTATGATGTTATCCTTACTGGTGGTGATCCTAAACTTTTAACCCATGTGAAATCCAGTCTTAAGCAAATTTTTGAAATTTCAGACTTAGGACATTTACATTATTTTCTTGGTCTCCAAGTCTTGCAAACCAAATAAGAAATCTTTCTTTCCCAGTCTAAGTATTCTTGTGACCTTCTTCGTCGCTTTCGCATGGAAGATTGTATACCGGCCCCTTCTCCCTTCCAGTCTGGAGTCAAACTTTCTGCCGCTTGTACTTCCCCTGAAGTGGATGCCACCTTGTATCGTCAGCTTGTTGGTAGTCTCTTATACTTGACTCATTCCTATCCCAACCTTTCCTTTGTCGTTTATCGTGTTTCCCGTTATATGCAAACACCTCATGAAAGTCACTGGAAAGTAGCAAAAACAATACTTCGATGTATTTGAGGTACAATTCAGTTTGGGATTCATTACAGTACAAGGGGGAACCTTTGTTGGTTGGTTCCACTGATTTAGATTGGGCCGGAGATCTTGATGATCTAAAGTCTACTGTAGGTTATGATTTCAGTCTGGGATCTGGACCCATCACTTGGGATTGTAAGAAACAACAAGCTCTTTCTCTTTCTTCAGTAGGCACAGAATATCGAGCCGCAGTTAATTCCAGTCAAGAAGCTTTATGGCTTCGACAGATCCTTTCAGAGTTTGGATTCGAGCAGCAGTAGCCTACTTCACTTTGGTGTGACAATCAAAGTGTCATCAAGCTTTCCAAAGATCTAGTTCTACATCAACACAGCAAACACATTGAGCTACACATGCACTTCATCAGAAATCTTGTTCATGATCATGTTCTTGAAATGCTCTACTGCCCTATAGATGATCAAGTTGCAGACATCTTCACCAAGTCTCTTATAGAAGTGAAGTTTTCTAAACTTCAATCTATGTTAGAAGTTCAAGAATGTGTCCTTAAGGGGGGATAGGCTCTAATGCCTCCTTCATTCTCCTAATAGTGTCACTTTTGTAAATCCTTCAATCTTATCCCAAGTTGTTCTTAAGGGGGGGATGTTAGGATATTTAGACGCTTAGGAGTTAGTTAATATCAAGTAGTGTAATATATCTGTTAGTTAAAGTGTGTTTCTTTCAATATGCATTAGTATGCATTTGTAAATATTCTAATCTGACGGTCACGATACATTCTAGACATAAAGTGATCCGACTATTCAAATTCTCTTAGATCATACCTACCATTGATCCATGCCTTAACACCCGACTGGTCCATGATCTCTATTTAAAGAGCATGGAGGGTCCTTGGCTAGGTTATCGATTATGAGAAGATCATTTGTAACTTTCTTCTTTTGCATAATAAATTGCTCCAAGTAGCTATTTGGCTAGGGTTATGGAATATTTCCCTCTCGAGGGTTTTAACCACGTGACAAACATCGGTATATTGATCTGTGATCTATTTGTGTGAAGTGTTGCTCTAGGTGTTTAGTTTTTTGGGAGTACCATGTGTACTTGAACACTGACACGACTTACAAGTGAGGTTTTACCTTGATACATTCATGATCAAATACATCAATGGCATCCCCGATCGGAGGATCAACATTGTTAGCACTGAATTTATTTTTGTCGGAATTGGTCCTATTGCCTTCAAAATTTTAAGTTCTCATGGGTGATTGAGTTGGTTTCCAAAGTTTTCTCATTAAGCTATTTCCAGGTTGGCAAAGAAGAGGAGTTAAAGGAATTTTAGAAATAATTTATTCACAAATGGGGCAAAAGATCCTATTAATTTTTGAATGAAATCTACAAAATGGGTTTTATAAAGATTTTATTTTATTTATATTCAAAAATTAATAGTTTTGAATATTTTTTCCAAAGTCAAAAAGCGGCCTTTATTCACCAAACCAAGTTTTAATGAAGGTTTACGTGATAAACAAGGTTTATTACCTTTCTTAAGGTATAGTCAAAACACTAGCACATAAAATAATCCGACGGCTGATGTATAAAGTGAAAAATCATCAATGGGTATTATGGTTTCTGGAGAGTGAACTTGCACGTTTAATAAAACAAAGGAGCGTCGTGGAATTGAGTACGTGTCACTTGATCTCATGGCGGGGAAATAAAGGAAAATCACATCGACGGTCGTGGATGGATCCGGAGAGGAAAGTTGCACGATGGTTAAATTGGAAAGGTGGTAGCGGAATGTCCATGTGGTAACTTTTGGTAAATTCCGCAGGGAAAAGCAGTTTGGAAAAAACCGCCGAAAGGAGGCTTCGGAATAGACCATTATTTAAAAATAAAGTTGACTTGGTTTTTAAAAATAATTTCATTTGTGTGCTGCGTGCTGAAGGGAAGATACATTCCTCCATATTTCCAAACTCAAACTTTTACTTGTTTTCAATCACACGGAAAATGGTGGAGATAAAGAGTCAGCTGGAAATTGATTTTTATAGAACAAGAGAAGGGAAGCCACCATTCAACAATGCAGAAGGGAAGCCCAAAAATAACATCAGCCCAGAAGAGTTGCAAAAATATATATAGTGAGAGCATTCATGAAGTTAAACAATTCAAGATTCAAAAGCAACATAGCATATTTTTCTGAAAATGACTGTTTTAGTCATTTTATTCAACGACCTGTTTTTAGCAAACAAAGAAGAAATTTCAAAAACTGAAAGAGGTTTTTCATCATAACATCGGTATATACAATAACCTCTCTCAGTTTCTACCCAAGTGATACATATTGGGAGAAACAAAGTCATTTTCAGAGGGAAAATATTCAGATGTCAAAATGACTGTTCTAGTCATTCGATTAAAATAATTGTTTACATTAAATGAAGATGAATTTTGTGCAACTGGGAGAGGCTTTTCTTCAAAACATACCTATCCACAATAACCTCTTTAAATTTTCACACAAGTGCTATGGTTTGGCAGAAACAAAGTCAGTGATACAAGCAATTTTTCATGTTTTCCAAAGGACTATTTCAACCATCAACTTCAAAGAATTGTTTTGGACAAATGGAATTTAATTTGATAAAAATGAGAGAGGTTTTTATTCCTAACAGGTCTATAATCAAAACCTCCTTCATGTTTTACACAGTAAGCACAGGTTGGGATAATTTTAAATATCTTTACAGGTCATTTTTCCGAAAATATACAATTTTATTATATGAGTCATCAGCTTCAAAGGAATATTTCGAGGATATTGAGATTATTATAGAGAAATGAAGACATGGGTTTTGTTGGGAACATGTCCAGTTATAAAAACCTCTCCCAGATTTCACACAGCTGTCACCATTGGAGATATGCAGGAGAAACTTTGTTGTAACTGTTTCTATTTTTAGAGTTCAGTTAGGTTTTGAATTCTAAGTTAGGTAAAGACTATTCTTATATAAATTAAAATGTAATTGATAGTTAAGGGAGAGGATTTTCAAGAGAAGAGAGACTCTATTGTAATGGCTTCATGTTTTCAATAAATGAATGAAATTTGCAGAGGAGGAATGTAAAATCTTTTTCATGTCAGAGATTCTTGTGCCATCTTTTTCTTCAGTAAGTAATTTCTTTATGTAACTATTTATCTTGTTTCCCACTCCATTTTATATTTTCTTTCATGCTTGAGAATTACTTTTTATGGGCTAGAATTCATCCTGCATGCTCTAAGTCCATTGTTCAAGCATTTTCAAAATATTTTCTTCTAAAGTCTTGCAGAATTCACCCTAGAGGTGCTCTGTTGGATGGAATGTCTCTCTTTGTCTACTAATCAACCTGCTTATACCTCAAGACTGAGGAAATGGTGCCTACCTTGCCTCTTATCATAAACCTTCAAAACCTTACCTCCTGCAACCTATTTCAGATCTGATTGTTGACTCCATTGCCCAATGGTCTCCTCCATGACTGTCCTACCAAGTCTTTAA
>LPNX010297700.1:87125-98394 GCA_001517045.1 Pseudotsuga menziesii
GTGTGTATATATATATATATATATATATATATATATATATAAGCTAGAATTGTCATAGGTATTCATATCTTATAGATAACTTTTGTCTTAGTCATAACAGTTGTGTTACTTCTTTTGTGGTTTAGCTATTAGGGAAAAGTTAAATTTATGAGAGATATTGTGAGAGTGTGAAGAAGAAAACAAGCAACGCATGTGCTGCAGATTGTAAAATTTCCTTTGTTGGATTAAATAATAAAGATTCTGACAAATATTTGGTAAACGTAGCCCTTGGTTAGGGGTTAACCACGTATATTGGTGTCTTTTTGTTTCTTAGATGTTTTATTTCTGCAATTTGACTCAATAAGAACAATATGTTGTATGAACATGAAGGTGTACTTTATTAATGATTATAAGAACAATACATGATTTTAAAAATGTTAAGCTTCTTTTTAAGAGTAGGTAACCTTGTACTCTTATTAGGTTTAAGACATGTGAAAGTAGATATGGAAGATATGCTAATTTTCCCATGTGCTTTATAGGCTAGATGATTGATAGTTAAAACTAATGAAGTAAGAGCATGGTGTTTATATAAGCAATGGTCACAATTAAAATAAATTGGCATGTAATAATAGACATGTGAAGGTTCGTTGCTCTGATTTCTTATGGATTGGATAACATAAACCTCATATTATTAACCATACCTAATGTAACAAAGAAATGGTTTTCGATTAAATTGATTTACTTATTTATGTGAAAAGAATGTATCTTCCTTATGATCATAAATACTCATTGAGACTAACATCTTTGGTATTTTGAGACAAGGTAAATAAATAAATAAATAATGTCTCTTTTTCATAAAATCACCATGTAGAAATTGGGTTTGTTACAATGATGATGATGATGATGATCGTCCATTAAGACCAACTTTGGTCTATTGGAACCTTAAGAAGGACAATACTTGGTTTACTTTCAAATCTTGTTCCTGTGCTCAAAAAACTTTCCAAACTCACTATAAAGCTCACTATAAATAAAATATATTTTCAATTAAACATTATCAATTTTAAATAAATTAATATTAATTAATAAACAACTTATAATTTAAATATTATGTTAAATAATAGTTTTGCATTGAATTAGTTTTAAGAATGTGTATTTTTTATTTTAAGATTACTAAAATAATAATTACTATTACCTTATTAATGTACATCATTTCTCTTAACCCACACTTAGAGGGCACTTGGGAATTGTGGAGCTTGTCACCACATTTTGAGTGAGGGTGGGAATTGCATGTAAGGGAATAAGATTGACAAGTACGATGGTCATCTTAGTGGGTGGACATATTGTTCTTCCATTTAGCATTAAAGGTGTTAGGAATTCCAATTTTTTTTTTTTTGTAAATAAAGTTGTATTACTTCAAAAAACATCATTACATGGAAGTCCCAAAATTTAGGCCAAGGCTGTCATCCCACCTAGTCCCAACCTAACCACTATTACAGTCGTCCATCACCAAACCCAACCTTCCCAAAAGAGGGAGAGCTCCAATAGTGCAGAGCTCAATCCCAGAATTACACCCAGTAGTTACAGTCGACCAAACTTAACAAAATGAAATAAAAACACCTAAATATATTGACAGAGGCAAGAAGCATTTAGAAAGGCCCACATAAAAGACTAAGGAAGATCTTGCCTCCCGAGACAAGATCATGGGTCATGGTAGGGGCACCCCGCCTGCTGCACAGAAGTATCCTCGCTCTGCGAAGGAGCACCAACTTTGTCAATGCCTCTCCCACCAGCACGTCGATTAGAGCCTCCAGCCATTTGGTTCTCCATCCTCGAGTGATGCAAGGCTATGCCCAAGCACGAGGCTATCTGGTCCACTTTACGATGCATGAGGCGACAGTCTACATTGAGAGCATCGATCTTCTTGTGGATAGCCCAACTCTCTTCATTGTGTTCTTTACAGGCTCTGGCTGGATCCATGTCCCCCTCCTTTTTTGTTGCAACCTCCTCCATATTTACTTCCAGCTCTGCTTCTACATTAAGAGCCGAATGGGTGACCAAGTTCATTATTACCTAGTAAAGCATAAAGAGACGATCATGGGCTGAGGCTCTACCAGCCATCGTACCCGAGTCTACAACCCATCCCTTAACCTCTTCCTGCACACCCTCAATAGGCATGGACTTAACTTGTTCCCAAAGAACCTTCTCCACCCCTCCATTTATTGGCGAGCCATAAGCATGATGTGGTCTTTGAAGAATTCCATCGCTTCCTGGGCTTGCAGCTATGCCTGAGTCATAGAACCCTTTCCCCTTTGAGCCACACTCTTCCTCTTATCCCGGCTTATGACTTGCACATTACTACCACCAAGATTTCTGAGGCCACCTCGCGAAGGAGCTATCTCCCTCTCCGTTGTCACTCCCTTCACAAGATTGCTCTGAAAGTCTCTCAGACACTCACCACAGCCTACACTCACCAACCCAACACCTTCGTTCCATAGAACTTGGATGAAGAGCCTTGCATCCTCATTGTTATAAATAAGCGAGGGGTCATTGGTTGATTTAACAGTTTTGTACTGGAAATCGATCGCCCATATCCTGTAATCGCTCGCCCCCATACTCGGCACGATTTGCAACATCATTCCTTTTTTCACTCCTAAATCGCCTAACTGATGAGAATCTGTCCCACCTTTCCTCTCAATCCCTCTCCTGTACCCTGGATTAATGCTTGAAGGACTGGCCCAGATTACCATGATCTCTGTTTGCATGTCTACACGTGTTGATGGGATATGTCTGCGAAGGGTTCTTGATGCCTCCTGTCCCTGTCTTGATCCTCCATAACATCCTCCATCACCTGTCCTCCTATACCAACATCATGAACCACCACCTGTCAGCACATTGGAGCCCATTGCTCTGCATCGAATTCCTCCAACCGTCCCATCCTACGGGCCTCATTATTACTGGCTCCAACATTTTCCAGCATGTCTGCCACCTTGTTCACCTCCCTTTTGACGTGGTGAAAGGAGACCATTGGGTGAGCCATGACAAGGTTTCGGAGGGTGTCCAACCTGCTGGCCAAGCGCCAACTAGATGATACTTTCTTGGTTGTTCTGTTGTTGCTGAGCTTCTTAGCCATTTGGATGAGGATGTTCAAGTCCCCTTCCACCATTGTTGGGAGCCACCCTTTCCTAATTACCAATTTCAGGCATTGTAGCATACCTTCCAATTCCGCATAGTTGTTCATGTCAGAACCTATCGAGCCATAGAAAAATTGAATAATTTCTCTTACCAATTTTCTACAGACTCCCCCCAAAGCTCGCTTTACCAGGATTTCCCTTCGCCGTGCCATCAAACTTTAGCTTGTAAGCCATATGGGGAGGGGGAGATGATGAATTCGGACTTGAGACTTTGCAGATCTTGGCCCTTTGACACATACCATCAAGGGTTCCCCTATTCAGTCCCCATTACTCTATAATTCTCTTTTTTGGTACCAAGAAATATTTGTTTTCCTCATTCCTTTGCATGTTACATATAGTTTCTATCAGGTTCGAGGTTAGGGTCTTCTAGAACTCCTCCGAGGATTATTTCTTGTTACAAAAAATTCGCCCATTTCTCTCTTTCCATACAACCCACATCACACTGCCTGGGAAGGCCTGCCACAAGATACACAAAATGCGATTTTTGAAAATTTTGGGTTGCCAATCCCTTATGGTTTGGCCTGGCTCCTCTCTACTCTTGTTGCTCTTCCTGAAGGCTTGCACATCTTTGCCCCATAATTACGAAGAGAAGGGGCAGGTGTCAAGTAGGTGATCCATGCTTTCTTCCTACCAAACATAGAGGACACACCGCGATGATCCTTGGATGCCTCTACGTCTCAGGTTTCCCCCACTCAATATCCTATGTTTAACCATCAGCCAGCAAAAGGTGGCCACTTTTGGCCATGGGTTGGTCATCCGTATCTTCTTCCAAATCTCTTTCTCCTCCACCTGCATCCTAATTCTGATGTTGTAGGATTATTTTATGCTGAACAAACATTTTTTTTAGTATCCCCATCGAAGAATATCATCCTCGTCTTTTAGCAGAATGCAGCGCTCTTGGAGATCGTTCGAGAAAGTTCTAATATATTCTTTCAATATCTGATCATCTCTTCTATTCGGGATGACCCATCTGCGTTGATCTTCCTAGATTCCTTCATCCCAATATTGATTGACCTTTATTTTTCCTTCCTCTATTCCTCTGGTTCGTATGTGCTGCCAACAAGGATCATTCCCTAGTTTTGGAAGCTGATTCCACGAGTCATCCCAAAAGTTGGCATAGTTCCCTGCCTTAACTTCCCAGAAGCTGTGCTCCTGTATTATTTTTCAGTTGGCCAGATCCTTCTGCCAAATGTGAGATCCTTGAGGATTCACATTGTATCTTATCAGTTGGGATCTTGGCTGGTCCCTTGCGTATTTTATATGCCAAATCTTATCCCATGGCTCCTGTGTGTAATTGCACCATCTCCACCATATTTTGGCTACCTAGATTTCCCCCATTATTTTAGGATCACGAAGGCCCAGGCCCCATTTTCCGAATTGAACAGGAAGAATTTGGCCTTAGTTCCCTTCCTGCCCACGAAAAATTCCACTGAATGCTCCTTATCTCCTTTAAGATTGAATTTGGGGCAGAAAGGACAGAGAAGAGGTACACCGGCATGGCATGGAGGACCGACTTGACTAGCACTAACCTGATTAGTAATTTTAGAGACTTGAGGGTCCATCTTGCCAATATGACCTTGATCCTATCTAGGAGATCATGCCATGAAGCCTTCCTAATTGTACCCTTCCCCAAAGGGACCCCTAGATACTTGGAAGGCAGTGTTCCTTTAGTGAAACCCAAAATCCCACCAATGTTTCTTTGAGTGGTAACATGAGTTTTAAAGAAGAATACCTAGGATTTCTCTTCATTGGCTGGGAGCCTCTACGCCTTAGAAAAGAGTGTTAGGTTTGATTTGAAGGCGCAAGCCTCTTGGACTAAAGGGTACCCCATAAGAATCATGTCATCCACAAATTGCTGGTGAGTTTTCTTTTCCATGTCTTCTTGGAGTGAAAGACCCCCAATTATTCCCCTTCCCACCTAATCTTGGATGAACTTGCTCAACCCCTCTGCCGCTAGGATAAAGAGAAAAGGAGAGAACAAATCTCCATATCTGATCCCCCGGGTTGGCATGAAAATCCTGGTTGGGAAGCCATTCAAGCGGATGGAAAATAAAGGAGAGGTGACCAAGGCCATGACCCATTCTACCCACTCTTAGCTGAAGCCATGTGCCCTTAGAATCTTCTCCAAATATTTCCAGCTAAGTTTGTCATAGGCCTTGGCTATGTCCTTCTTAATGAGCATTCCAAGTTGTTTAGTGCATTTCAAAGAATGGATAGTCTCAAGGACCGCAATGATACCATCCAAGATTTGTTTTCCTTCGACGAATCTAGATTGCTATGGACTAATCAGACCTAGAAGGATGGGATTTAATCTATTCGCAATCACTTTGGTTATTATCTTGTAGATCGCATTGCAAAGTGCTATGGGTCTGAACTTACCTGGCAAGTTCGCACCCTCTCCTTTCGGAATTAAGGATAGGAAGGTCACATTGAATACTTTCAGCACCCTATGTTTACTTCTGGATTCCTCGACAATGGCCCAGACATCCTCCTTGATCATGTCCCAGAATAAGTGAAAGAAGTTGGTTGCAAAACCATACGGGGTGAGGGCCTTCCCCTGGGCCATCTAGTTCATTGCCTCCTCCACCTCCTACATGGAGATAGGTTTATTGAGATTCTCGTTGTCTTCCCTAGAAACGGTCCTGGGGATAAGAGAAAAGATCATGTTAGTGTCCTGTCCCCTAGTAGTGTTGTCCTCAGTCATAATTTCCTTAAAATATCTGGTCAATTCCTCCTCAACCTCTTCCCTGGTTTCCACCTAGGTCCCATTGGTCCTTTTGATTCTATGGATATTCGTGCCTAGCTTGTTATGGATCACCAAGTTATGGAAGAATTTGGTGTTTCTTTCCCCCTCCTGCAACTATTTAACTCGAGACTTTTGCTTCCAGTATATCTCTTCCTGCCTTTCTCTATCATTCATATACATGAGAAGTTCCTTCTCCTTTTCTTTCAACTCCACGTCCCACCCAGTATCCATCCCTTTCTGCTGGAGGAGGTCAATGTCCTGGATGAGCCTCTTCTTATCTTCAAATATATTACCAAAGTCTTCCTTATTCCACGTGCGAATCCTAGCTTTTAGAGCCTTGAGTTTCTGCTGAAAGTTGTACATTCCTGTCCCCCCAGGTTGTCCAGCTCCTGCCACCATTGTTCCACCAACCCTTTAAAGTCCTTATCCTTTGGCCAGAACTGCTCGAAGTGGAAGGGCTTGGCTAGGAGAGAATTTGTCCCATCCCAATTGAGGAAGATTGACTAGTAGTCAGAGCTTGCCACAGGGAGTACACTTTCCCTAATTTCCCTTGAGCCCCTTACAATACTTTCTGACACCAGGAATCTGTCTAACCAGGAGGCGACAAGGTGTTCCCCCCCATCTTGCTATTCCATGTGAACCATCCATCTCCTATCTCTAGATCCGCGATAGAGATATGGGATAATATCTCCCCAAATTCCTCTTGGTATTTGTCCAGTATCCTTCTTCCCACTTGATTTTCCTTGAGAGCAGTGATCAGGTTAACGTCCCCTCCCATGATCCAATTTCCTTTCTCGGCCTCAACACTTAGCCACATCAGGTGGTGCACAAAGGCCTGTTTTTTAGGAAAGGCACTCATACCATATGTTGACCATCCTCCCAGTGATCCCAGATCCTAAGATCTTCAATTCTGCCATCAGGGAGAAGTGACTAGCTCTCCATTTCGAGAGATCCACCACCCTAGGCTGTCATAGGATGGAAATTCCCCCCTCCCATTCCTTCTACATCTATTTCCATGACACTACTACCCTTCCAAATTTGCTGCCCTACTTTCATTAGGGTTTCATAGCTGCATTTGGTTTCTTGTAGAAAGAAGATGTATGGTTTTTCCTGCTTAATATTCCTAGCTAAGGTATTAATCTTTCTCGGGTGATTGCACCCCCTAATATTCCATGAGACTATATTCATTGGGTAGCCTTACTTACTTCATAGAAGGCCTCCCTGATCGTCTGGTACTGGCCTGATTCAATCAGCTTAACTCCAATTTTTGCAATCCTTTGCTTGTTCATCTTCCATCCTCTCTTCTATTCTTCCTCCGAATATTTTCTCTTTCTCCATTTCTGAGGCTCCACACTAATCCCCAAATCCTGATGTGCTTTGGATCCAATGATGGCTTTCTGGAGGAGTTCAATCTGTTCCCGAGAGACATACCCCTTGCCCGCCTTCTCACACTCTTTTTCTAGTGCATCCAGATCCAGATCACCTAACTCCAATTCCTTGGCTTCATCTTCCTCCATGCTATCTCGCATGTTGTTTTCATTCTTTTCCTCCACTAACCCCCTTGTCCCAGCTTCCTAGGTATTGTCCTACCCTTCTTTCTCTCCCTTCGCTTTACCTCTGTCTTCTTTCTCCAAGATCTGAAAAGTGTTTGTGCTTTTGAGGGATTTTTCTGCTGTTTCCTTTCACCCTTTCTGCCCGCTATTGCTCTTACTCATCTTCTTGTTTTCACCTGTGTGAATCCTTCATTGGCTTGCCTCTCTCCTTCTTTATATGAGATTACCTTCTCCTGGGTTCCTTGTGGGAAGGTCCTCCCAAAGTGGCCATAATCATGGTAGATCCTGCACCAAAAAGGAAGATGTTCATAGTCTATCTATTGGATCAACTCCTCGTCTACCGAGTTTAAGCTTGCGGCCTCCAGGAGATCCTTTGACAGATCCATGTAGATGCATATGTGAGCATACGTTGTGTGCCTCTGTAGTCTCGTTTGCTTGGATACCTTCACAAATTCATCAATTGTGTTGCCAATGTGATCTCTTAAGATCCCCATATCCCAGTATTCCCCTGGGAGGCTGACCAATTTGATCCATACCGGGGCAACTGTTAGGTCCTCCATTTTCTGCTTGAAGCATTCCTTCAGGGTCTGAAATATAGCCCTACTGAGTAGATGAAGTAGGGACCACCTTCCAGGACTTTATCTCTATCCTCCCGATTGAAAAAGATTACAGAGAAGAAACCCTTTGCTCCTAGATGGAGATCATAATGGCCTTTCGGTTTCCATATGCCTTGGATCCACTAGACCAGATCTTTCTCCTTGGTCCAAACCCCCACAAACTTTCTGATTAGTGCCTTTTCCTTCCACATCTCAATTTTCAATCGGATTTGGATTACTGGGATTGTGTGAGTCTTCAGGAGGCAGCCCCCCTGGCCCGATCTCCTCCCCATTCCTTGCCCATCTTTCCCTCCTTCTAGGTTTCCCATGCTATTGTTGCACCCCCTCATGAGCGAGGCTCCAGGATGTTGCAGGGCCATGGATCGTTCGGGGGGGTTTGCAGCCCCCACCCCCAGCCGAAATGCCCACAGGGCGCCCTCTCCTGCTAAATCCACGCCCTCGTCAATCTACAGGAAACTATTCTTGCATGCGATTCTCGTCAACTTATTTGCCGATTTTCTAAGTATCCTTTAGTCCATTTGGTTAAGGACCTTGGGAATTCCCAACTTTAATAAAAACATTTTTTTGTTAAATTATCAAATATTTTTTAAATTTAGAATGGTATGGTTATTACTAATATTAATTTTTTAGTTATTTTATCTATACATAAATTTATTTGTGTTTGAAAAGATTTAATAGAAATATTCTTAAATCATCTTAACGGGTTAAAAGATTTAAAAATATTAGCATTATAATCTATATTTNTCTATACATAAATGTATTTGTGTTTGAAAAGATTTAATAGAAATATTCTTAAATCATCTTAACGGGTTAAAAGATTTAAAAATATTAGCATTATAATAATAATGTGGTATACATTTTATTATACTGATTAAAATTTATAATAAAATAGTTTTTTAATTTTAAAATAAATTTAATAAAAATAATTAGTTAAATTTTATAATAAATTTATTTTTATTTCTTAAAGTAACTATAATAAATTTAATTCATATAATAGACTTTTTATAGAAAATTTTAATAATATAAAAGTGAAATAGTTAATAAAAAATATTCTCGTGATAAAATAAATAAATATGCTATTTTACATTAGGCATGATACAATCAAGAAATATAATACTTTATATATTATATTTTTATTATTTTCTTATAAAATAAATCAATATAATGCTTTATATATTATACTTTTTATCATAAATAAATATAATGATGTATATATTATATTTTAATTTATTTTTCTTAGTATGTACTTTTATTTATTTTTTTAAAGTATATGGATTTTAGAAATGTTGTATTTTTTTTAATTAACTATATACATGAAAAAATACTTTAATTTTATAATATTTCTCAACAATTTATTATTAAAATATTATAAAATGTAAATACCATTTGACTACCGTGTGAGAAAAAGAAGGTGGTGTCATATGTTTATTCATTGCCAAATTAAATATATTAATTTTTATACTAGCATGCCCTCAAAGCGGGGAAATGAAGTACGAGAAGAACTTCAATATGCTGTAAAATGAGAGAAAGTTGTGTATATGTAAACAATATAATTTGATGTGTTTCTTGTGTAACACCCAGTTTTGACCCCATGGTATTAAATTGCATGTGATGTAAATAATGTATTAAATCGTGGTGTCGAGCTCAAGGCAAAGGCTCCACCATGGATTTAGTGTTTTGTGTTTCAGCGATTAAAATCAATGCCGATGGTTTATGTGCTAGCCAGGCAAGATATGTTGAGACATCATGTAAATGCTAATTAATAAAATACCACAACTAGCTATGCGCCGCAACGTTAAAGAGATGGGGGCATGGTTTCACAAGGAATTGGGAGTGGGAAGGGGGGGGGATAATTAAACCCTTGAGCCTATGGGAAAAGCCATGTCTAAGGGGAAAACCCATAAAATGGTTCATCTACCTTTTTTTGTCTTTTCTGCCCAGTCATCCAAAAACGTTTTCTTGTCTTCTTGGGCAAGTAAAATCCCATGTCAGGGATTCACTACCCATCCCTCATCCACGTGGATCTCCCTCATGCATCCCAAGAAGGATTCACCCATTTCTTTCCTCACAGGATGGAATCCAGTTGCATTCCGGAGGCAGGGAGGTGGGCAGTCTTTCACTCATGCAGGGGGTTTTTCCTCATGCGGTGGGAAGCTCACAAGGTTCTTTTTCCTCACGTTTTGGTCATTGAGAGTGTGTGATGCCTTGAGGCATCCACACCCTTCTCTTCCTTACGTCCTTGGAGCTGCGGTGTGTTTTCCCCAGTCACGTTTTCTGTGGTTTCATGTGTTTTCACCATGGCTGTGAAGTGTTTTTGTTAAGCTCTAGTGGTTGGGATCTCTGCTGGGTGTTTTGGTGCCATTCCACATGCCCATGGTGGGGATTTTCGTTTGTTAGTGTTTCCCAGCGAATGGGATAAGAGACCCATGGTTTCTTGGTCACGTTGAGTCTGTTTTGGCCACATTAGGGACAAAACATCCAGGGGAAATTGAATGGATGATAGGGGACTGTTTTCCCTTAGTTGGACTTCGTATTTTTGATCTCATGATGTTTTCCTGCAATCCCAGAACCTTGTAATTTCTGGTTATGCCATTGTTTTTTTGGTCTGAACTATATGCAAGAATAGGAGTGGAAGACATGTAGAATGTGCTTGATAAACCTGGTGTGGAACCTCACAATAAGATAAGAGTGGTTGGTGCACCTTCTCTGCACATCCTGAAGAGCACTGGAAGGGAAGGGGTAGCCCGAGGGATTGTTGAGCAGAGAAGGGGACACTTCCTTATGTTGGGTGTGTAGATCATGTGGTTGCTGGACCAGATAGATCTTGTGAGGGTGTCCTTAGCTCTGTGGATGAGCTCACTAGCTTAACAGTTCTTCCTGTCCACTGTTTTAGAAGCCCGACAAACCCAGCTTAAAGGATGGCTTGGTTGATAGCCTGTTAAACCCATCTTAAAGGATGGCTTGACTGTGGATGTATGATTTAGGTTGTGTGTGAGCCTGTGGTTGTTCCCTAGGTCCTTGTAGAATCATGCCCATCTCGTGGGTGGCAGTGGTGCTAAGAGATTGATGAGCACAGTGGCCTACGATTGGGTGGAATGTTGCAGCGACGTAGCTAGTTGCGGGCAACTTCATTGCAAGATAAGTATTCTTGTGTATTTTGTCTCTGCAATTGTATTTGCTTAT
>LPNX010297708.1:0-44656 GCA_001517045.1 Pseudotsuga menziesii
TAGATGACCTAAAGGACCTCACACACTCAAGACATGCATAAAACTCAATCAAAAGATAAGGCTTCTAACCACCAATGTTCAGAGGGTTGATAATAAGGTCAATAAATGGAGAAATTACTATGTTGGCAGATTCATATATAAAGCAATCACATATGAATGGCTAGTCATAACAAGGAAAAATACTTGCAATTCAACTCATCAACACATAGATAGGATGAAAGCTATCTGGTATTAGATAAAAATAATAAACCTAAATTAGACATTCAAGCACAAGTATAGAACAAAAAAGAGATGGAACCTGAACATATAATGGCAAAAGAGCTTAAATTAAATGATGAATAACATGAGAAGCTTGATAGCAATAAGGGTCTAAAAGTCTCCAAAGTCGAACCCTTGCTTCAATATAAGTCTTAGGCTTTATAGCCTTTACAAAATTTATTTGAGAACCTCAAAAGTTGGATCTGATTTACTAAAAATAGATAAAACAATTGTTTGTGCAAAATTAGGTCAAAAAACCCTAATTTAGGTGCTAACCTATCTAACTCTAACACTTATTCACTCCTTGAACTTTTTGATAATTGTAGTGATCACTAAAGTAGATTTATGACCTGTTACTTGACAAATAAGTCACGGTTTGTCAAAAGAAGGTAGGGTTTGTGACCCATTTCACCTTGATGGCACCCTCAAAACTGGAACATGGCCCTTCCACCAGTGCCTTTAATCAATTTCCAACTTCATAATTCACCCCTGAGATGTTTGTACCCATCAAAATTCGTTCTGTGTGGAAGCATGTCTTTTTGCACCCTTTTGTGCTTTCGGTGGTTAAGGAAACATAATTCTAGGCATGTAAGCTTCCCAAAGCTCTGCTTTTGGTGGCTAATGAATAGTTGTTGCATTCACCTAAGCCACCGAAAGCTCTATTTTCTGCAAAATTTAATTAGTCTTCAATCAACCTTTTACAACTTTATTCCTGACCTTCTAGTACTTCTTCAACCTGCATAAGGTTTGGAATATCAGTAACATCATGAGCTAACTCCAGGTCCTGAAGGCTTATTGCTGCCTCTGCTAGGGTTTCCAGCTCAAGGTGTTTTTTAGGGTTTGGGTCCTTCTTCTGCAACCTTGACATTCTAATCATCTTGTAGAACCTGGATTTATCCTTCATTAATCTCATATTTCTTATTTTCAGCAGGACATACATTCACCTCATTTCTAGGAGATAATTATGTAATTGAGTATTTCTTTTGGTTAAAATTGCATTGGTTCTTTTGATTTCTCTATCTAGGACCTCCAGTTCATTTATTTGCCCTAGTAGCGAGTTGATTCTCTAGGAGCTAGGTTTACTATAGGAAGCTTCTGCCACCGGTTCACCCTGGTCTTCTTTTGGTGTGGGTGATGGAAACTCCTCTAGCCTTTCTTGAGACTGTTCTACTGGGTTATCCTCCTGTTCCTCTTGATCCTCAGAGTCTGAGTAAGGCAAGTTAAGTATGTTTCTGTCTAGAGTTGAAACTTCCTCTACCTTCCCACTGAAATCCATATTTCTCTTGGCTTTGTTGGTCTCAGTAGTTGGAAAGGGTTGATCCACTGTCACTAGTGGGATGGCCCTCCTCTTCCTCTTTCCACTCCTGGGAGTGGTGGACTTCTTTGAAGGGGACTTTACTTTGTATTCTGGCTGTAAGCTTGTTTCAAACTCATTCCAAAATAAGAAGTATGTCCATGCAATGTTTCTTCTTTGTAGCAGTTCTTGGACAATGAGATTTATCAACCCATGGTGGGATAGCATGCCTACAATTTTGGTGGGTTGGGCCTTGACCTGGTGGGACATCTTGGTCAAGATCTTGTGGAGGTAAAAAGGTAGGTTTAAAGGGCTTCTACCTATAAAATGGTTCACCAATTTAAAGTGGTATATCATCACCCTATTGTATCTTCCTTCACAGGTTATATAAACTAGGATCGATTTCAACAACTGCTGCCACTTCTCCTCAAGCCAGGTTGATGGGATGCTTTTCTCCCATACTACATTCTTTTGTTTAGGCTTTAAGTAAGACCTGAATTACACATCCTTTGTAATGGTGGTTTTGAGTCATTTCTCCCCATTCCTTGGGAGTTCTACTACATCTGCTATTAGGGCCTCATCAACCTATAACTCTTCTCTGCCTATTAATGCCTTAGAGCCATCAAAAGAAAGAGTAAAGGCTTCTGCCACTTACTGGTGCGAACCCTGGATTTTCTCACAGAACCTGTAACAGCCTACATCTTTGAAGAATTGGCATACTTCTGGATGTGACTCAAGATAGCTAATGTCACCTAATTCTTGTCTCAAGGTAGGTCATCCTCCTTTGTTCATCTCTGGACTACTCTTCTTGTACCTGCAAAATAAAAAGTTGAACCCTGGGGAAGGAGATGGTCATGCTGGCTTCAAGGAGAGCTTACATCAATGAGGACGCATGTAGGACAATTGGGAATAGACTGAGTAGAGGACGCTGATTTGGAGGGGCTGAGCAGTGATTGGTACTTGAGTAGGGTAACTGTAAACTATGGTGGAAACCTTGAGATGGCTAGTGCAGTAATCATCTTAAAAGGAACTTCATGTCTTGTGGTGGTTATATTTCAGTCATGGGACAGATGGAGGGCCATGAGGGTTTTCAAGTCTTTCAACAATCATTTCAGTTTCATAACCACCACTTCTCTACCAACTCATGCTTTCTTTTGTAGTTTTAGTATTTTCAGTGGCTAAGATCTTCTCAGAGGCTCTCTTCATGTTGATGGAGTTTGATATTGATGGTGGCACTAACCGTTTCCCTTTTTGGAGCTTTCGATGGTTTAGGTAGTCTTGGATCTATTTTTTTCGCTACCAAAAGTTGGGCTTTTCAATGGCTAATTAACTGTTGAAAAGTTTTCCTAAGCCACCAAAAGCTAAACTTTTAAATTTTTTGAAAAAAAAAAACATAAGTCATTCCAATTTTTTTAATCACCCAGACATATTTCATAATATACCTTGAAATCTTCATCACTATGCAAAAATAAATTGTCTAAGTTTGACCTATTGAAAACTAATTTATTTAGGAGATAGCATCTGGCTCCTACTTGGGGATGGGAGCCTCCCTATGAGGTCCCAAGAATCCCAGACCAAATTCCTTTCATGAAAAATAAGAATTAAACCTATCTTCTACTATTCCATTGGGCATGGAGTTTATTTTGCAAAAAAAAAAAAAAATTACAATAATAAGGTTTTAGAGCCTTAGATGAAATAGAGTTTTAGAAATGGCCCATTGACTGGGCCATCAAACACCTCCTCTCCTTCCATATTTTGCAATTTGAAGGTTTTTTATGTTGCACCTGAGCTATCACAAAAGGGCCTATCCACAGAGAATCAAATTTACCATGCTTTCCCTTGTCCTGTCTGACAGCATCCCATTTTAGAACCCAATCTCAGACCTGAAAATTATCCACCTTTCACTACAACAAATCCTGGAATTAGCATTCCATTTAGTGTCCCTTTTGAGTGTAATTTTTTTTTACATTCAGTGGTCAAACTAGACGCTAAATGGAACGTGTCATGGACAAAACTTAAAGTGTCCCAAGAAACGTCTTTTTTTGCTTCCTAAATAGCATACTTTATGACATCCAAAATAGCGTCTATTTTTTTGCTTCTAGAATAGCGTCCAACTTTGCTTCCTAAAAAACGTCAAGGTTTGCTTCCAGAATAGCGCCAAACTTTGCTTCCTAAACAACGTCGAGGTTTGCTTCCTAAATAACGTCCTTCTTTTCTTCCTAGCGAGTGTCTGCTTTTGCTTCTTAAATGACACCCCAATTATTGCCATATTTGCATCCTTAATAGCACCATGTTAGCATCCAAATTAGCATCCATTTTTGCTACCACTTTAGCATCCCATTTTGCACCATGTTTTACTTCCAAATATGTGCCAATTTTCGCTTCCAAATTTGCACCAATTTTTGCTTCCTTTTTTGCATCGTGTTTTTCTACCAAAATGACGCCAAATATTTCTTCTATTGTTGCACCATATTTTTCTTCCTATGTAGTGCCATGTTTTGCATCCAAAGTAATGTCTTATTTTTCTACCATATCAACGCCATGTTTGGCTTTATCATTAGCGCCATGTGTTTGTATCCTTTTTAATGCCTAGTTTCACATATCTCATGTTTTGGTCACCGATTTAGTCGCTTTTAGTATTTAACTGATACTATAATATCATTAGGGCATGGAGGAATTGAACCACCAACCTCCTACTTATAAGGTAGGCGCTCTTCCATTGAGATAGAACCCTTTAAGAATTTGAGAACCTAACTTACAGAGTCCTCTATAATGGTAAAAAGGATCAATACACAACTTTGAGTATCTAATGGTCAAACAAGGAAACAGAGAAAGAGGCTTTTGTAATACCAGAAAGGACACTCATCAACATCAACAGTGTTGCATATATCAGAAGTTGACAATGTAATAGTACCAATTTGGTTGCCTAAAATCACGTAGCTTGGGCATTCTAGTTATATCAAAAATCTAATAATCCATGTGATTAGCAATACACATTAGTGCATGCACATGACTAGAGAAAAAAACAATGTTTCTCCAATCTAGCTAGCAGCCAAATTATGACAGCCTGGTTACAAACATGTAATATCTTGCACCTTATTTTAATAGATAGACAATTCTATTGTTGGTCCTAGCCATATGTGATTACACACAAGATAAGTTATAACTTATGTACCAACATAGTTACCTACTAAAGATTAGTTCTAACAAAGTGGGGAAACAAGAGTGAAAACAAAGAAAGTGTGCCTTGAAACAGATTTTATATCATTGCAATGAATTGTGAATTGTCGATTCAAGCATTTAAAAGCATGAGAATTGAGAATTAAATACAGAAATGCATCTAGGAAATAGCATGAGTGCTATAAGGAAACTTAATTCCAATGTCTTTAAAGATTTGTAAGGTGCAGAAGGAATAGACCATTCACTAAATATGTTGGCAAGTGGGGGTTGAAGGTATTATGGAAGGAATTTTCAGTGGAAACAGCATACATTGAGAATCTACAATATCTTCCTAAACATAAAAAATGGTGAGTACAAAAGAGTAATGTGGCTGAACTACATCGAGTGTATAATGGTACTCATTATGATGAACGGATCAAAGGGATCAAAAAGAAAGTTTAGAGAAAAGACTAGTACCATTTCTAAAATACTGACCATTCCAAGAACTCCCTAGGAACGGTTTGTTGGCATCCATTTCTTGTCATTTTCTGGGAACTTTTCCAGGTTGTATCCTTCAGGATATGGGTCATTCCCATAAAACAAATGTAGTAACAATCATTTCATCCTGTAGAGCATATTGTATGCCCTCATTTGGATATAAAGGAAATGAGCATAAAGTTTAAGAAAAAACAACAAGAAGCTTAGGTTAGTCTGACCTAATATATTGCAAGTAATCAAATACTTAACAGAAGTCAACTATGATAATTCATCTAGTTATCAGTGAGAAGCTAAAGTTACCAGGATATAGATAGATATATCTACATAAATGAGAACAAATTGGATTCAATATGGTTGGATATGCATATATAAAAATACATGTAAAATATGTGTGAGCATGTAAAATACATGTATTTCCTAATATTTCCAGAGTTTTAACAAAGTATTTCCCTTGGATTAATGTATTTCCTAGTAAAATGCTCTACAAAAATAGCTATTGACCCATTTTCCATTTTTCATATGGCATAGAGTTCCTATTCAAAATGTTCTTAAGCTCACAGCTTGGCCCAATGGAAGGGTGCTATCCTCAATGGGGGTTATTGAATAGTTAAAAAATGTATAGCTGTGTTTTTTTCAAAATAAGGCCCAAATACGTACAACTAACAAAGGTTTTCATAATTTCATATAAACTAAATGTGTAACTCGTGAATATGAGCTCACTTTTGAAAAATCCTATCCTCATGTTCCAACAGCCTGAATAAAATGCTCCACCCTGTCCAATATTACCTGCATGATAAAATTTTCCACATTTTAGTGTGATATCAGCTTAGCTAGAAATGCTAGCTGCATCCAAACCAGTTAACACCCTTTCATTCAATGTTCAGTAATTTCAGACATAGGAGACATCCTATAGCCTTTACAAAAATCCATGTGCATTTGAAATTTCAGAAAGAGAAAACATTATATAGCTTCAATGACAGCAATTGGATAAAGCTGGTCAAGATGAACTCAGTATCATTTCCATCAATCTGGGGACATGAGATCTTGCGATTCAAGTGATAATTAAAATTTCAAAGGCCACACAACTTCAGATTGCAAGATTTAGAAGACCAAAGTGAAAATATCACAATATCTAGTAACATATAGTGAAGTCCTTCGGTCAACATTATATTTGCCAACAAAAATTATATAATAAATGCAATCAGTGTCATAATACCTCACCTGCATCTGTTAAATAGCCACCCATTGCACTGAATTCTTTCTTGTATACAACCATGAGCAAATTAATTGCACCCTGTAAAATAGAAAATAACCACCAACAAATTATCTTCCAGGAGAATATTGTCACAAAACCAAAACAGAGAATGTGAGCTGTAAAAATAGATCTATAATAAATTGTCTACACACTAGAGATAATCATGCTTAGAAGTTAGAACAACAATCAGCTTGGACATAAAAATATTCCAAGCGTTTCGACTGAAAGGAATTTCAGAACAAAATGTAAATTTAGATAATATTTATTCAACGACTATTGAAGGAATTCAACTAGAATATAGGAGGTGTAACACCTCTACATACAAACCTCATGAATTTCCAATGTAGACATGTGTGGAAGGAAATCATTGCCAACAAAGAAATAGATGAAGACAAAATCATCCACAACCCGTTCAAAATCAATCTCCATTGGGGGTTTTGGAATCTTCATATCATACTCAAAATTTTCACGTAAAACCCAGATGTTGATGAACTGCCAAATATTTGAGATATCTTAAACAAGTTAGATGTAAAAATAATAGTAAAACATCCACATTATCTATAATAATTGTTATGTATCTAATACTACAAGCAATTATTTTAATATTAATGTAGTATTAATTAAAACATAGGATCACACCCTTTCAGTGAAACGGTGTATTTTTTACCTATAAAAGGTTTTCTCATCATTGTAATTAAATCATCAATCAATATTCAATTTTACTGTGGTTAATTTCCGGAATTCATGTGGGTTTTAGATTTTTAGTCTGCTTCAAGTGGCTTCCCTAAAAAATAGGACCTTGTTTCTTAATAAGTGGGTTTGGGTTTGAATATAAAAGTGCAAAATAATTACTTGTAAAGAGAAAGTGAGATTTGAACTTAGGTGGGGAATGTAACACTCATCCCTCCCAACCACCCAATCTACTCACATTTTACAAAACTTAAGGGAAAATAAAGATTTTATTATATAATAATTAATTATTATTCCTTAAATCTCACCATTCTTAATAAAACAAAATTCCTCCCTGCACCAGAAAAATGGCAGAAATGAATGAAATTAAAGAAAGAATGGTGAAATTAGAGCTTAACCAAGCCCAAGGTTCTAAAAATATTGAGGGTTTACACTCAAGACTCAACCAAATCAAAGGAGAACTACACAAAAGCAAAATCAAATTATTAGAGACTGTAAAAAAAGAAGTCAACGAAGCAGTATCTTGGGAGATGGAAGGTGTAAAAAGAAACATCACAGTATTGTTTGAATCTAGGTTAAGCAAACTCAAGCATCATTTGGAAAACACAATTACTACATTAGTGTGCAATATGTCAAAGGAATACCAACCATCCTCAAATTCAAGGCACCATAAGACAATTCCTCCCAAAAGAGGAAGTCCACAAGAAGAGTTCGATCACAATCTCTCTCCAAATCATGAGCAATCACTTTCTCCTCCAAAAAGGAATGGATATCAAATGAAACCCAAGTTAGAATTGTCAAAATTCAATGGAGACACAAAACAGAGCATGGCGTGGATCAACAAGGCAGAAGAATTTTGTTCCATACACAATATCACAGCTGACGAGGAAATGATAAAATATGCCTCTATGCAACTAGAAGAGCGGGCTTACAACTGGTACATGTGGTGGAAGGTTACAACACAGGAAACTAAGCGCAAGTGGAGAACATTCAAAAACGATTTCTTTAAGAGGTTTGAAGACTTAAAAGAAAAAGACTTATTCACAAAACTTACCAGACTGCAGCAAAAAGGCGATGTCGATGAATACACTGACGAATGGGAAGCCCTAGAGACACGTGTGCCAGAACTCATAAATAGTCAACAGCTCCAGAATTATGTGTACAGACTAAAACCCTATATAAGAGATGAACTAGAGCTACTAAATGTATCAACCTTGGACAAGGCGAGGCGCAAGGAAAAAATCATTGAAGAAAAATTAAAAAAAGCGTGGAACAAAAACCATGACAAAGATAGAAGGTCTATTCCAAATATGAAAACCAACACCAAATACCAGCGACCACATCTGAGGAATGACAAAAAAACCACCTTAGAAGCCCAACGGATGAAAGAAGGAAAGTGTAAGTATTGCGGAGAGAAGTGGGACCCAAGACACAGACGTTTAAAAAAAGAGACCACCAAGAACTTATATCAATGTCAAGAAGAAGAAGAAGACAAGTCAGATAGCGATGAATCCGACATAGAAGAAACTCATGACATCGAAAATCCCTTGTTAGATTTAGAAGATGAAGAAACTCCCAAAATATCAATTGCAGCCATAACAGGAATACACCAACCACAAACATTAAAATTAAAAGGGCATATAAAAAATAACAATGTTGTAGTCCTATTTGACACAGGAAGCACCCATAATTTCATCGATGTAAGTGTTGCAAAGAGGCTTAACCTTTTCATATATCCAGTACCCAACATGAAAGTAATGGTAGCAAATGGAAAGAAGATCGAAAAAGTAGGTAAATGCCACAAAGTTAAGCTAACCTTGAATCAGAATTTTATGCAGTGCCCTTAGGAGGAGTTGATGCAATATTAGGAATTCAGTGGTTGCAAACACTAGGTACCTACTCAAAAAACCACCAAGAACACTTTATAAAGTTTAAATGGCAAGGAGAAAGATACAAATTATATGGGTTCCAACCCCCTCGCACGCAAATTATGTCATCCCACAAAATGGAGAAGCTAATTTGAAAAGTAGCGCCAGCATATGTCATACAATGCTAGGAGATGGAATTATTAATTTCAGAAGTAGTTAAACAAGATCATCCAGAGATCCAAGGATTAATCCAAAAATACAAAAAAGTATTTGAGGACCTCCCCATGGAGTTACCACCAAAAAGGAAGATCGAGCATGTCATGAAAATCAAGTCAGGATCCAGCCCTGTCAATGTTAAACCCTATAGGTATCCACACCACCATAAGATGGATATTGAAAGATTAATCTGTGATTTATTGAAATGTGGAGTGATTATAGAAATTCGAAGTCCTTATGCTGCACCAGTAGTACTGGTACGAAAGAAGGATGGATCATTTAGGCTATGCATCGATTACAAAGGACTAAACAAAATAACTATTAAAGACAAATTCCCCATTCCGTTTATCGATGAAATGTTGGATGAACTGCATGGCGCAAGGTACTTTTCAAAATTAGACTTAAGGTCAGGATATTACCAAATCAGAGTAAGGCTAGAATATGTGGCGAAGACATCTTTCCAAACCCATGAGGGACATTACGAATTTAAGGTAATGCCTTTTGGGCTAACTAACGCCCCAGCGACATTTCAAGCAACAATGAATAACCTATTCCAGCCATTCCTAAGGAAGTCTATATTAGTGTTTTTTTATGACATCCTTATATACAGTAAGACATGGAAGAATCATCTCACACACCTAGAACATGTGCTCTCTATTTTAAAAGAAAATTATTTCTACACCAAGATGTCCAAATGCATGTTCGGTAAAGAAAAAGTGAGCTATCTTGGACATGTAATATCTAAAGAAGGAGTCAAGGTTGATCCAGAAAAAATCAAATCCATCACAAAATGGCCCAACCCTACTAACATCTCCAAGTTCAAAGGATTCCTTGGGCTAACGGGATACTACAGAAGATTCATTAGGAATTATGCACACAGAGCCACACCCTTATCCAACCTTCTAAAAAAGAATGCATTCCATTGGAATGAAGAAGCAGAAAAATGTTTTGAAGCCTTAAAAGGAATTATGTTCCCCACACCTGTATTAGCTACCCCAGACTTCTCCAAACCATTCATGATAGAATGTGACGCTTTAGGTTATGGGTTGGGAGGATGGCTAATGCAAGATGAACACTCGATAGCTTTTGAGAGTAGGAAATTAAACAAGCGAGAACAATTGAAGTCTACATATGATAAAGAAATGCTGGCAATTATGCAGGCATTGGTAAAGTGGCGACAATACCTCTTAGGGAGCAAATTCATGATCCGCACAAACCATAATAGTCTTCAATACCTACTTCAGCAGAAAACGTTGTCCACAGAACAACAAAAGTGGATAGAAAAAATTGTTGCTTTCGACATGGAAATAATACACAAAAAAAGGGAAGGAAAATGTAGTCGCAGATGCACTCTCCAAAAAAGATGAGGATATTACCTCTTACTCCATCTCAGTTGCAATTCCAGAATGGTTGAATGAAATACAAAGTGAATATGCCAAGGACCTAGAAACAAGCACTATAATTAACAACTCCAAGTTTGAATGGAAAAATGATATTCTTTGGTATAAGGGGAGGATTTATTTGAACTCAAACTCTAAATTCAAGGTTAAAGCAATAAAAGAATCCCATGATTCACCAGCCGTCAAACATGTAGGATTCTTCAATTCTTATTATAATGCAAGAAGGTCATTTTTCTGGAAGGGAATGCAAAAAGATATCCAGGAAAATGTGACAGAATGCAACAATTGCCAGAGAAACAAAAGTGAAAATGTTTTAACCCCAAGGTTACTCCAACCCCTACACATTCCAAACCAGAAATGGGAAGAGATGTCAATGGATTTCATCGATGGGTTACCTCCGTCAGAAGGAAAGGACAAGATCCTTGTAGTGGTCTATTGACTAACCAAATTTGCTCACTTCATGGCAATAAAAAAAACAGACACGGCAAAAAAAATTGCAGAATTATTTTGCAAAAATGTCTACAAATTGCATGGCTTCCCAAAAGTCATCGTCAGCGACAGAGATGCAAAATTTAATGGAAAATTTTGGAGGGAATTCTTTAAACAAATGGGTACATCACTCAATATGAGCTCAGCTTACCACCCCCAAACAGATGGTCATACTGAAGTCATAAATAAATGCTTAGAAGCATATCTACGTTGTTTCGTAACAGATAAACAAAACCATTGGTCTCAATGGTTACACTTAGTAGAATGGCGGTACAATTCAACATACCACACCTCCACAAAAATGACCCCTTTCCAAGCGTTATATGGGTATGAACCTCCAAATTGGAAGGAGTTAGTTCTAAATGACAGTAATGTTCCAGAAGTAAGGAACCAACTAGAGAAATCCCAAAAAACAATTGAATTACTAAAGAATAACTTAATCATGGCACAGAATTGCATGAGGCAACAAGCAGATCAATGCAAAACCGAAAGAGAATTTGAAGTAGGAGAATGGGTATTCGTAAGACTCCAACCCTATAAACAAGTATCCCTTAAAAGTGGAGGGAAACACAAGTTGGCCCCAAAGTTCTATGGACCATACCAGATTATCGAGAAGATTAGTCAAGTGGCATATAAATTACAGTTACCTGATAAAAGTCGTATCCACAATGTCTTCCATGTATCATGTCTCAAAAAAATGTTGGGTAAACATCAAATGGTACAAACAATACTTCCTATGTTAGATGAAGAAGGAAGGGTCATTTGGGAACCTGAGGCAATCATTGCGATCCAAGAAAGAAAACTCCGTTCTAGAACACTCAAGGAATATCTCGTTAAGTGGAAGAATTTTCCAGATGAAGACGCATCATGGGAGACAGAATAGTTTCGTCAACAATACCCGTCCTTACCCTTTCTTTGAGGACAAAGCATTCTAAAATATGACGGCAATGTTATGTATCTAATACTACGAGCAATTATTTTAATATTAATGTAGAAAATATTAAAACACAGGATCACACTCTTTCTATGAAACGGTGTATTTTTTACCTATAAAAGGTTTTCTCATCATTGTAATTAAATCATCAATCAATATTCAATTTTACTGTGGTTAATTTCTGGAATTCATGTGGGTTTTAGAGTTTTAGTCCGCTTTAATAATCTTGAAACTTTCTTTAATTATCATGACCTAAATGGGACCATTATTAGTATTAATGCAACCACACAACATTAACAAAAAGAAAAAACCTCCAAGCATGCATAACCAAAATCCTAACATCAAAAATTATACCTATATCCGACTTACCTGATAAGGCTTTTCAGGATTAACATTCAATTCACCACCTTTCTCATCAAAATATCCTTGCTTTCTTTTTGGTTGTCCTTCACATGCATTTGCAAAATGACCAACATGACCACAAAGGAAGTATTTGTCTTGTTGTCCAGGCGTAACCACAATCTGCACAATTACATATATAAGGAAAGAGGCAATGTTATCATATTCCTCTCACTATTTTCAAAGACTATAGAAAAAGAGATGACAATGACATCTGAATGCATTTCAGTCATACAAACCTATCAGGCAATTTAAAAATTTCATCTTGAACAAAGAATGAGCGTTAATTTCTGTTTTTCATAAAGGACAAACTGTTAAAAGAGAGTCTCTACTTTTGTGGGGATGATTTTGTCACTAACCATGCTTGGATATGGTGCATGTGTAGCATTTCTAAGCATAACTCCTACCCCCAGTGGCTTTTGGTATTTTTCTTCCGGTAACACTCAAGAGTAAAGCCTAGAATTGGGGTTAAGTATTGAAATTTGAACATAGATGAGTATAACAGTTCAAGAGTTTATTGGGTTAACGTTCAGACATTTATTGGGTTTGGTGAAGGTCATCAACATATAAAACATATCTAGAGATCAATAAGAGTGATATAAATTTGAAAGTACTTCCCATGAGTTCGAAGATAGGACTACCAGAACCTCTTCCCAATACAAAGATGTAATAATTATTTCTAAGAGTTTGACAATGTATGAACCATTTCCGCTTCAAGGAAACGTGATCTAAGAGAATGGGTGGATGTTACAATATGTAATGCACAAAAGTGCAATTAAAAAAATAGATAGCGATAAAAATGTACTCATTAAATCCTTAAAAGCAAAACCTAGCGGTTGCTTGTGCATGTCAATGCATCATGAACCATATCAAATGAAAATAAAGACCTTGATCTTGATTCTAAGAAAATAATCATGAGATTGAACTACTGCACAATGGTGAAGAATACCAATAGTTCTATTACACTCTGTTCTCTATAAATCAGGAGCACTAACCTCTCTCAAAATTGAGAAGTGCACCTCATGAGTAGACAATGCTAACATGATTAGATCAGCATCCTACAGCCATTGGGACAAAGGCATTTACCAACAACAATATTTGAATATCAGTAGTGATTATAATTTCCTTTTCCTTGAACAATGAAGAACTTACCAACACATATAAGCAATGTCTTGTATTGGGATGAAAGCCTGCAAGATTTCTTTGCAAGCGAATATACGTCATGATTTTGTTCTCGCCTTCACCGGAACACTTGAATCAGAGAGAATGAACTTCAAAATTGCAATCAAACACAATTAAAATACATGTAACAAGGAGAAAAATGAGAGACCAAAACATAATCCAACAAAAAAGAGCATATATTTGGAATAGAAGGCTAGAAAAGCATTAGCGGTTAATTTTTTTTTTAATTTCTATTTTCATGCTAATATGGTGCAGTAGCAAAAATGTGATCAAGGAATACCTTGATATTTCACCAGCCAAGATCATAGTTTAATTTCATGTGTATGTAATATTGAAGAGCAATTGACAGTGTCACCATAAATTCCGTCCGAGTAATTATATTTGAGTCACATGCTTCAAACTTCACTTTAGGAGATAAAACCCTACCTTCTTCCTCAAATGTTTTCTTAATCTTTTCTCTTCAGCCACCTTACAAGTGCATGCAAAAACATTAAACCTCATTCTCGACTTTAAAGTATGTTTTGTTGTGCTTATAAACATCTTCTCTTTTGAATATTATTACCATTTTACTTAACACTCACCAAATTAGCTGCATCTTTGGATGCCCTGAATTGATGGGAACACTGCTGGTTCATATTAGCTCTTGGTGCAACACCATCTATAATAGGTGAAATTTGAATAAGATTCTCTATGCTACCTTATTTTTGGAGGCTGCCCAGATTGGAACCTATTATGATCAATGGGTAAATAAACCCCTATTTTTCAAGGTTTCCCGATATGGAACCTGTGTTGTGATGAGATAGACAATTTATGACAAATATCCTCCATCGAACATTTAGCGATGAGAGTTTTTTTTTTAAGAGGTAATCAAATCCCATTTTGATGAGAGGAGTTTCATTAGGAAGTTTTAAAACTACAATATAATTTATTTGCATAAAATATTTGTCAAATATTAATTCTTAAAAATAAATATTAAAATACAATAACACTCAAAATAAATATTGAAAAACAATACACTCAAATATTTTACAAATAGAAAAACCACATTAAACATTTTTCTATACCTAACTTTCTTCCATTAAATCTAGTTTAAGATATATTTTATGAATTTAAAAACCAACATAATGGAAATTTTTATTTTGTTAAATTCCTATGACATTTGTGAATTTGTTAAATGCATATGACAGGGACAACATTAAGTACATCATCCTCCTTATCATTAATATCATCATCCTTATCAACATTAAGTACATTAATATCATCATCATCGCCAACACTAAGTACATCATCAACAAAATCACCATCATCATTGTCATTACAGTCACTCGTATGCGATTAGTGTTCTTAATCACTCATCGCCATTAGGATTCATGTCATGTAACTATTAAAGTACTTTATATGGTGTTACAATCATTTCGATGCTAATAGGGTCATTTAGATGTCGACGTTACAAACATTTAGGTTCCATTAGAATCAATTAGGATCCAAAAGTGCTACCACATGCACAATCATCATTGACATCCACATCATCATCATCATCATAGAATAAATCAACATCATTGTCATCATCTTAGTCATCATCAATAAAATTGCGATAATAATGAGCAAGGAGCCCACTACCTCACAAGAATGGATGATATAGTCTTATACTTTTCAAATCATATCCATACGCTCCATTATAATTATCATAATGCATCATTGCCATGTTGTTAGGGCCAATCAGATGAAATTAGGTTCTATCAAATGTTGTTGGGGACACTCAAATTCCATTAGAGCAATTTAGGTGGCATTAAGGTAATTTACCCCTCATTATGATTAATCACGATAGAAAAATGCCATGATTACGATAATTTAGGTTGCACTACGATAAATCAAGATCCAAAAGTACTATCACATGACGTTATGTCGGACATTTTCTGAACACAATTCCTAGCTCTAAACCTAGTGCAATTCCTAGCGCGGTTCTTTTCGAAATTTCTGGCATTATTCCAGGCGCTATACCTGGCTCTATACCTGGCGCTGTGTTGGATGTTTTCTAGGTGCAATTCCTGGCTCTATACTTGGCGCTATGTTGGATGTTTTTCTTTCCAAAATTCATGGCGCAATTCTTGTCGCTAACCCTGGATTAATATATGTTGTTATGATATTCAGGACATTTTTTGGAGGCTATTATGGGCATTATATGGGATGATTTTTTGGAAATTAATTGGGAAGTTAATTGTGATGCTAATTTGGATGATAATTGTGATTCTAATTGGGACGCTAATTGGGACGTTAATTGGGATGCTAATTAGCCTCCAAAATAGCGCTAACTTTTAAAAAGGGACGCTAATTGGGATGCTAATTGAGACGCTAATTGGGATGCTCATTAGGATGCTAATTGGGACGTTAATTGGGATGCTAATTAGCATCCAAAATAGTGCCAGCATTTAAAAAGGGACGCAAATAACACCATTAATAGTGCCATCCCATGGAAAAGCATCTGCTTTGTCCAAAAAATGATGAAAAGTACACTAAAAGTGACAGTGGACGCTAAAAAGGAAGCTAAAAGAGACGCTAATGACAAGATTTTGTTGTAGTGTTTGCCTTCTTATCAAAAATAATTTTAATCTTCTTTTGATGAGCTTTTGACTTCTCAACTAGTTGTTCCCTGACTTGTTGCATCTCAATCAAATCCAGCATCCTCCTTACCATATCATTTGGTTCATCCTACTCTTCCTGAAAGAACTTTGATACTGGTAGGATCAGCTGAATGGGAAAGATGGCCTTAGTACCATAAACCAACTTAAAAGGAGAAGTCCCTATGGAATTTTTGTTAGTCACTCTATTAACCCATAAAGAAAACTTCAGCTTAGAATCCCAGCTCTTCTGATTATTCTCCAATAGCTTTCTAATGATTATGACTAGGAGCTTATTAGATGAATCAAGAAGGCCATTGCCTTGAGGGTAGTAGCAAGTAGAATGCACCAATTGGATACCCATCAACCTGCACATGTTAACCAATGCCCCAACTTTAAAAGCTGGTGCACTGTATCAATCACTAGCCTTACTGGGCAGCCAAATCTGATAAAGATGTTCTCATATAAAAACCTCATGATGACTTGGTGAGTGGAATTCCTTGTAGGGACTGTCTCTATCCACTTAATGAAATAATCAGTGGCTACTAGGACCCACTTGTGCTTACCACTTGATGAAGGATTTATCTCACCTATGAAATCAAGACCCTACTACTAGAAAGGGCCATCCACTACAATAGGCCTAAGGGGAAAAGATCTGAGCTGTTGCTTTCCTATGAATCTTTAGCATTTGTCACAGGCTTTTACAAAGGTACACACATCAAGGAAAAGAACAGGCCAATAGTACCCATCCCTCAGAATCATGTGGGATGTAGTCTTCCAATAATGATGGCCCCCACATGTACTTGAATGAAAATGATGTATGACTTGAAATGACTCTTCCATATCTAAGAATCTTAGTAAAACTCCCAAAGGGTCTTTCCAATACAATAGCTTATCAATTATACAAAATTTAACAGATTTAAGCTTAAGATCCCATGCCTGAGTCAGGCTAATCTCAGGGGGAGTTTCTAAACTTTGCAGGAAATGAATAATATTTGAGTACCACTCACATGAGGACAAGTTCTCAGCTAGTTGTTGAATTTCATACTGCTCCTCAACTATTTCTACTGCTATTTCTGTTGTTGTTTCTGCTTGCAAGTTGGTTGAGCTTATGCTAATGAGATTCATGCTTAGTAGCTCATAATTTTCTTCTGCCATAAGCTTAGCTAGGACTAGTGCTTTCACCAGCTTGGTGGGATTTACTTCTATGTCAAACTCAATCAACTTTGCCACCCACTTGGCTCTCTTTCCATTAATATCAGGCTGTGTCAAAACATCCTTCACAGCAGTTAAAGGGACAAAAGCCAGGACCTTTACACGTAAAATGTAAATTTTGAACACTTTTAGTGACTTGATTAGAGCATAGGCCTACTTCTCAATAGGATCATACTTCAACTCAACATCCCTCAATGTTTTATCTAAAAAATGCAATGAGGTGATCAAGGCCTTCCTCGTTTTTCTGTAACAGAACTACTGCCACTATGTCATAGGATGCAAAGGAGAAAATGTAAAAACCCTTGGTTTAGTCTGGACTAATTAGAGTGGGAACTTCCATGATATCCTTCTTGATATCTTGAAAAGAGTTTCTTACTTGCTCTATCCATTTGATTTCAGCTTCCTTCCTCAACATAGAGGTTATGTGTTTTGCTAACTCAGAAAAGTTTGGGATAAATCTCCTGACAAAATTTATCTTACCTAGGAATGACTAAATATCCCTTTTTGACCTAGGTATGGACAACTTCTGGATTGCTTCAACTCAAACAGGATTAATCTTCACACCTCCAGCCGAAACTATGTGACCTAGGAGTTTTCCCTCACTAAGTGCGAATTGAGACTTCTTTGGGTTCAGAGATATCCCAAATTTTCTACATTTTAGAAACACCCTCCTCAAGTGCTGCAAATTTTCTTCATGGTTGTTGGAGTAAATAGTGAGTTCATCAAGATATATGAGAACAAATTTGTCTTTCAACCCAACAAAAGCTATGTTCATGGCCCTCTGGAATGTGTCCCCAACATTCATCAACCAAAATGGCATTTTGGCATACATGAAGGTGGCCCAAGGAGTGGTAAACACAGTTTTTTATTGGTCATCAAGGTGCACAACAACTTGGTTGTATCCAGAGAAACCATCTAGGAATGACATGACACTATCCCCTAAGACTCTTTGCAACAAGTGTTCCATCTTGGGTAATGGATAGTTGTCTTTCTTGGATCATTTGTTCAGGTTTCTGAAATCCACACATAACCTAATTTCCCCATTCTTTTTCCTTAACACCACTAAATTTGCGACCCATTTAGAATACCTGAGGGGGATTATGATTTTGGCTTTAAGGAGCTTTTGGATTTCTCTCTCAATCATAGTTAGTATGAGAGGACTTATGGACCTTAGTTTTTTTTTTAAAGGGATGGTGTCCTTGTCTAATGGAATCCTGTGTTGGATGCTATCAGTGTCATAGGTTTTTAGGTCACTATATTCCCAGGAAAAGATATCAACAAACTCTTTCATCAAACTAAAAAAATTTGACCTTTGATTAGCAGTGAACTCAATAGATATATTTATGGATTTTGGATGACTCTGGCTACCTATGTTTTGCTCTAGGATAGCAGTATCTTTATCCTTTTTGGTAGGTTTAAAGGGGACATCATTATGATCAAATATTTCTTCCAGGGTTACCAGACCCCGTGGTATATAATTGCTAGCAAATTGAACAATGTTCTGATTACCTACTTTATCTTTTAACTTGAGCTTTTGGGATTCTTCCATATTTAGGTTTTCTTGATCAATATTCATATCTGAAAATTCATCTACTACTTGGAGAAATTTACTAAGCTCGTCATCATTCTGAAAGGCCTTCCAAAATTTTACATTATCAGGTAGGGATGGCATGTACTTGACTTGGATATCATAGCTCGACGTAGGAGGCAAAGGAGGAACAAACATACTCGCAGAGAAAGCAAGGCAATCAGCTAGATGGTTCATAGCTCTAGGTATGTATGAGAGGTCAAAAAACATGAAAGAGTCCCTGAGTTTCCATACCTCATCTCTGTAAGCCTTCAGTCTGACATTCTTTGCTTGAAAATTATTGTTGACCTGCTGTATGATAATATTTGCATCTCCAAAGATCTTCAGGCACATGATCCCCATTTCCTTGGAAGCCTTCACTCCTAACAACAATGCTTCATATTCTGTTATATTTTTAGTAGTCTTGAAATCAAGTTTATAAGACAAATGGATAGTCTCTTTAAATGGAGAAATCAAAACTACACCTGCACCTACTGAGGATTGGGTACTAGCCCCATCAAAAAACATGCTCCAGATAGAGGTGGTTACCTCCTCAGGTGTTTGATAGGTAGGCTTTGTGAGCTATATGGATGTTGGCTAGGAATCATCTATATACATGATGCATGCCCCATAGTCTGTGTCTATTGCATTTATGGGATGGTTTATAGAGTTCTTGGCATTACTGATGATGTAGGTGAACTGGTTCTCCCTGTAGAGTCTCTTGGTTTCTCCTCCAAACATTGGGATTGTAGCATATGTAAGGTCCATCTGAAGGGTACCACCTAGCCTTTTACTCCATGAGCGATACAACGCGATACCAAACTTAGGTGGGATGCTAGCCACTACTATGTCCATCACTATGCTTTTTGAAGGTAGCTGGGAAAGGTTTATGACAAGGTCTTTGATGAGTCCTAAGCATTTTACCTCCCTAGATTTGAAATAAAATAGATCATGGTAAGTTTTTGTAATGCTGGGACCAAGCTCATCCATCACTGCTTTTGGCATTAGGTTATGGGATGCTCCTGATTCAAGCAAACATTTGTGAAGGATATTTTCATGGATGTTCAAAGATATGTAGAAAGGGGGGAAAGACTCATCCATCTCTTCAATCATAGGACCTAGGATTACTATGGGCTTATCATCTTGCAAGTTCACAAAGTAAGCATCCATGGGTGCCCTAGGTTGAAGAGATTTTCATATGGATGAATTGAAGGTATCATTCTTCATCAGCTCTATCAAAGAAAAAGGGATTTTTAACTTCTAAATTTCTGACTCAAGATTGAAAGAATAGGATACTTTGTCAGAAGTTATTACCTCTTGTGGTGGGGCTTTGACCTGAATAGGATCATGGGATAATGGCTGTAATGGCCTTTGCTATTGTTTTGGAGGAACAGTCATCTTCTTTGGAGGAGCAGCAATCTTTTTAGCATGAGGAGTGGGATGCTTTGTAGGGGCAGTACTCTTCTTCATAGGGGCAACAATTCTGGATCTCAAATTATAACTTTCTTAATCATCTACCTAATACAAAGATTCTTCCATGATCCGTTCATTCATGAGGGATTCCTCATAGTATGCTTGTGTCAGGAAAGAGAAATCTACTTCATCTTCCATACAGTTGATATTTTCTTCTGCCTCTTCTTCTTCTTGAGTGAACTCTGGTTCTTCTTCTAGTACAGCATTCTGAAAAGGAGCTTTGATTCTCTAATGCTCAGTTTGATTCCTATCCCTTTATACGATCTGAGCTAATGGGTTATTTCTTCTTTAAGGGACAAAATTAGGGTTTATGGGAGAAAAATAATTTGGCCCTTTACCCCTCACAAGTATTTTTCCTCGGTCTTTAAACCTAGACATTTCAGCTATTAAACTGTCCAACATCTTGGCCATTTTCTCTATTTTATTTTCTAATGAAGAATCCCCTAGAGGATCTGAGGGTTGCTTCTTCCTCTCCACTTTTCCCTTAACCTTCTAAGATGTAATGATATTGGACTCAACTTCAAGAGCAACATCTTGCATGAGTGACAAATAAGTTGATCTTCATTCCCTAAGAATAAGGTAGAACTCAGAATCAAAGGCATTGGCATAGGTGATTTTGGTTGAAGTGTCAGTTGGCTTGATTTCAGCAGGGATCTTGCTAAACATTTTGTTAAATCTTTTGGTGAAGTTGGAAACAGACTCACCATTTTTTCTCTTCATATTAATAAATTCAGGGATATAGTAGAGGTGGTCTATTATTTCTCCCCAATGCTTCAAAAATATGCCATCTAGGGCTTCAATGCCTACTATTGATCCAGCAGGAAACTCTTTGAACCATTTCCTAGCCTAACCATCTAGACTTTGCACAAAAACCCCAGTCCACACATCCTCTTGTTCAATGTTTATATTCTCAGCATAATTGTAAAATTCCTTTAAGTGTTCTTCAGCTATGAAATCTCCCTCCCCAGTAAACTTAGGCATGTATTTTAGATAATCTCCAGTAGGTATAGCAGCAAGGGGGTTAGGCAGATTCAGAGGGGCATATCTGGAAACAAGGATCCTTTCCATTTTGGTCAGAGGGACATTTATATTGGATGTGGGTATGGAAAGGAAATAAGGAGATACTACTGGTGTTGGTAGTGCTAGATTTGTCTTAGTGGAGTCGTTAGGGATTGGATCTACACAAGAAACAGTGCTTGAAGATTCCTCAACCCTAAAATTTTCTGATGTATTTATAAATTCCTGAGATTTAGATGTTTTAGAAGAAGGAGATTGAAATGGGGGTCTACTTGATATAACAATAGAAATATCTCTTGAAATACCTGATGTAGGTCCCCTTACAGCTCTGGAGGTTTTTCTTAGTGAAGCCCTAGCTCTTCTTATAATCTCTTCTAGATCTGAAACAGGTGTTACTGGTGGCCCTTGAGGGTTTTCTCTGGTACTTGGTCTTCTTCAAGCCACCTTATTCCAATGGAGTCACCAGATAGATTATTACAACCAGAATAGTGTCCAGACTTTGTCTATCATCAAAGTAGGATCTATGTCATCTCCCAGGGAAGCTGAGCTTCAATCTCCTTTCCCTGGCAATGACGCCAATTTGTTATCTCTCCAGGAAACTCCTCTATTTTGCAGCTCGAGGATGCCTAGTAACTTAAATGTTTTTAATGGTTTTCTAAATGGATCAAGTCAGATGACCTAAAGGACCTCACACACTCAAGACATGCATAAAACTTAATCAAAAGATAAGGCTTCTAACCACCAATGTAACCACCAATGTTCAGAGGGTTGATAATAAGGTGAATAAATGGAGAACTTACTATGCTGGCATATTCATATATAAAGCAATCACATATGAATGGCTCATAATAAAAAGGAAAAATACTTGCAATTCAACTCATCAACACATAGATAGGATGACAGCTATCTAGTATTAGATAAAAATAATAAACCTGAATCAGACATTCAAGCACAAGTACATAACAGAAAAGAGATGGAACCTGAACATATAATGGCAAAAGAGCTTATATTAAATGATGAATAACATGAGAATCTTGATAGCAATAAGGGTGTAAAAGTCTCCAAAGTTGAGCCCTTTCTTCAACATAAGTCTTAGGCTTTATAGCCTTTACAAAATTCATTTTAGATCCTCAAAAGTTGGATCTGATTTACTAAAAATAGATAAAACAACTTTTTTTGCAAAATTAGGTCAAAAACCCTAATTTAAGTGCTAACCTATGACCTGTTATCTAACAGATAAGTCACAGTTTGTCAAAATTAGGTAGGGTTTGTGACCCATTTTACCTTGATGGCACCCTCAAAACTGGAACAGACCCCTTCCACCAGTGCCTTTAATCAATTTTCAGCTTCATAATTCACCCCTGAGGTGTTTGTACCCATCAAAATTGGTTTTATGTGGAAACATTTCTTTTTGCACCCTTTTGGGCTTTCGGTGGTTAAGGAAACATAATTCTGGGCATGTAAGCTGTCGAAAGCTCTGCTTTTAGTGGCTAGTGAACAGCTGCTGCATTCGCGTAAGACACTGAAGGCTCTATTTTTTGCAAAATTTAATTAGTCTTCAATCAACCTTTTACAACTTTATTCCTAATCATCTAGTACTTCTTCAACCTGCATAAGATTTGGAATATCAGCAACATCATGAGCTACCTCTGGGTCCTGAAGGTTTATTGCTGCCTCTGCTAGGGTTTCCAGCGCAAGGTGTGTTTTAGGGTTTGGGTCCTTCTACAACCTCAACATTTTGATCATCCTATAGAGCTTGGAGTTATCCTTCATTAATCTCAGATCTCTTCTTTTCTGCAGGACATACATCCCTCTCATTTCTAGGAGAGAATTATGTAATTGAGTGTTTCTTTTGGTTAAAATTGAATTGGTTATTTTCATTTCTCTATCTAGGACTTCCAGTTCATTTATTTTCCCTAATAGTTGGTTGATTCTCTGGGACCTAGGTTTACTGGAGGAAGCTTCTGCCACTAGTTCACCCTGGTCTTCTTTTGGTGTGGGTGATGGAAACTCCTCTAGACTTTCTTGAGACTGTTCTGCTAGGTTATCCTCTTGTTCCTCTTGATCCTCAGAGTCTAAGTAAGGAAAGTTAAGTATGTTTCTATCTGGAGTTAAAACTTCCTCTACCTTCCCACTTAAATCCATATTTCTCTTGGCTTTATTGGTCTTAGTAGTTGGAGAGGGATGCTCCATTATCACTGGTGAGATGGCCCTCCTCTTCCTCTTGCCACTATTGGGAGTGGGGGACTTCTTTGAAGGGGGATTTCCTTTGTCTTCTAGCTATAAGCATGTTTCAAACTCATTCCAAAATAATAAGTATGTCCATGCAATGTTTCTTCTTTGTAGCAGTTCTTAGACAATGAGATTTATCAACCCATGGTGGGATAGCCTGCCTGCAATTGTGGTGGGCTAGGCCTTGACCTAGTGGGCCATATTGGTTAGGCTCTTATGGAGGTAGAAAGGCAGGTTTAAAGGTCTTCTGCCTGTAAAATGGTTCATCAATTTAAAGTGGTATATCATCACCTTGTTATACCTACCTTCACAGGTTATATAAACCAGGATCGCTTTCAACAACTGCTGCCACTTCTCCTCAAGACAGGTTGATGGGATTCTTTTCTTCCATTCTACATTCTTGTTTTCAGGCTTTAAGTAAGACTTGAATTCCACATCCTTTGTAATGGTTGTTTTGAACCATTTCTCCCCAGTCCTTGGGAGTTCTCCTACTTCTGCTATTAGGGCCTCATCAACCTGGAACTCTTTTCTGCCTATAAATTCCTTAAAGCCATCAAAAGAAAGAGAAAAGGCTTTTGCCACTTGCTAGTGGGAACCTTGGATTTTCTCATAGAACCTTTAACAACCTGCATCTTTGAATAATTGGCATACTTCTAGATGTGACTCAAGATAGCTAATGTCACCTAATTCATGTCTTAGGGTAGGTCCTTCTCCTTTCTTCATCTCTAGACTGCTCTTCTTGTACCTGCAAAATCAAAACTCGAACCCTGGCGAAGGACATGGCCGTGCTGGTTTCAGGGAGAGCTTAGATTAGTTAGGATGCATGCAGGAAAATTGGGAATAGACTGAAAAGAGGGTGCTGATTTTGAGGGGCTAAGCAGTGATTGGTAATTGAGCATGGTAACCGTAAACTCTGGTGATAACCTCGAGATGGCTAGTGCAGTAATCATCTTAAATGGAACTTGAGGTCTTGTGGTGGTTATATTTCAATCATGGGACAGATGAACGGCCGCAAGGGTTTTCAGGTCTTTCAATAGTCATTTCCCTTTTAATAATGACCACTTCTCTACCAACTCATGATTTCTTCTACAATTTCAGTCTTTTCGGTGGCTAAGAGCTTGTTAGAGGCTCTCTTCATGCTAATGGAGGTTGATATTGATGGCGGCACTAACCGTTTCCCTTTCTGGAGCTTTCGATGGTTTAGGTAGTCTTGGCTCTGGTTTTTTAGCTGTTGAAAGATGGGGTTTTCGGTGGTTAATGAACTGTTGAAAAGTTATCCTAAGCTACCAAAAGCTCCTTTTTCAAAATTTTATTAAAAACAGATTCAATAGGCTTTCGGTGGTTAATGTAGTCCTGAGTTCAAATTGTTAGCTACCGAAAGCTAGGCTTTTCGGTGGCTAATGAACTATTGAAAAGTTCGCCTAAGCCACCAAAAGCTAAACTTTTATTTTTTTGAAAAAACAGAACACAAGTCATTCCAATTTTGTTAATCACCCAGATATATCTCATAATACTCCCTGAAATCTTCATCACTATGCAAAAATAAATTGTCTGAGTTTGACCTATTGAAAACTAATCTATTAAGGAGATAACAGACAGGAAGATGCTCAATTTAGTTCAGGCTGGGATTAAAAATAACAGTTCATTATCAACATCTAAATATGACAATATGAGGTCCATACTAAACAAAAAGAAGCCTACAAGCCATTTTGAGGACCATTTGAGGTCTGATGTCACTGGTGCAGTGGCTACAAGCCATTTTGAGAACCATTTGAGGTTTGATGTTTATGGTGCAGTATATTTAATAACTAAGCCATAGTTGAAGACAACAGAGAGATATTTTAAAATTTCATCAGAGAATGAAAGCAATATTCATAATTATGAAGAAAATATTTTGAATTTTTTTTCTTATCTTGAATAAATTAGGATATAATTATCAGATACAGGAATTATTTCCAAGCAAACCATGAGTGAAAAATAGTTTGGTCAGAAAAGGAAAAGCATGGAAAAAGAAATTAGAGGTTCTCAATTAGTGCCTGAAAGTGAGTTCCTAGATCGTAGAAAAATAGTGACAGATAACATTTTCCATTTAAATTTTCCACAAATGCAGCGTCATCATCTTGGGAATCTGATTGAGATTTTTCTCACTTATCTTATTGCAAGAGTTGTACTTGATCAAATTCCATGCTTTTGGAGCAATATTTAACATGTCCATAATTGCAGTAAAGGAATTCAGTAAGCTATTAAAAGTAACTGATTTGAACACTTTTTCTGCAAGAGTCTCACTTGGTATAAGCTGATGACTTTTGAAGGTCTTCCATGGAACCTCCTTCCAGCAACTTCAATCACAAAAACTTGTTTTTAAGATGTAAAATATTTGTTTCATTGACATATTCATGCAATTTATTTAGTCTCAATCTCAGATGAAACTAACATCAATATTAACCAAATCCCTTCACAACTCTTCATCATATTTAGCTTGACTTGCAGTACCTGTGTTATCCAGTCGTGCCTCTTTATAGGATATTATCTCCCATATTTTCATAAATTTAAACAGGGTTGTTATTTTGGATTTCCAAACAAGATAGTTTTTTCCAATTACTTTATGCCTTCAGTCATTAACATGGTTTTTGATTCCATCTTCTTGGCTTCAACTCTAAAACCCTTCCACACAATTGGTCTGGTTAGGCCTATCTTGATTAAAATATAGACTGGAAAACAACAACAAAATTAGGGATTGGAAAATTAAATAGATTTACCTGAAATTTTGGATATCAAAGAACTGTCCTCTGTTTGGTAGAAATTGCACAGAAAAATTCATCCCTCTTCTTCAGCAAACAATGTGCCTCCTCTCTTGTTGATTCTCCTTCAAGTTATGTGACTATTAGAGAAGACGCCAACACAATCCTCTCCTCCCTGAAGTGCTCTAATAATTGAAGAATGATTGGTACTCAAACTAAAATCATGTGCCTAAAATATATTATTTATGTACAAGAAAGTCCATAAATGTACATTATATTATTATATCTAGCAACTAATTTAGACGATATTGTCCATGATCAACTTAAAACTTTAGCCATGTCAAGAATCTTGCATAATTTGAATGAATTTCCTTTATAATTATTATTCGTCAAGCCTATTATCATCACCAAATATATTAATAGTAAATACATTGCAAGGACTTGACACCAATAGCTTTACCTAAATTGAAAATATTTGGGATTTTCTGACGCCTCATAAAAAATATGAGAAGGTGAACCCATTTACCAAGGAGAAGAAAAAACTAGCCCTCCTTGTCATAAAAGAGCTCCCTGCCCTGACTCTCCCCTGATTTCCTTTCCTTCCAAACAAAGGATTTCATTCTTGTTAAGGATTTGGGATATTTTGAATGAATTAATTCAATAATTATTATTCATAAAGCCTATTATCACCACCAAATTCCTTAACACATTGTAATGGATTGAACCCATTTTATCTTTAACTAATTGTAAGGCTTTAAGATTTATTGACACCTTAGCTTCCTAGTCACAAAAGAGCTCCCTTCCCTGACCCTCCCCAAGTTTTCTTTTCCTTTGGATAGCTGATGAGTTAGAGGAAATGTTGAAAATCCAAAAAGGTACATCTAATCAAATGCATTATGAGACTTTTTCCAAGAAACATGATATTAAGAGGGAAGTACATAGGTAGGAAAACTGCCAAAAGACACATGCGGTAGGTGAGAATAAGAAAAATCCTACTACATCCTTTATATCATTTGATAAGAATGACACAAAGATACTCAATTTAGCTCAGGTTGGGCTTAAAAAGCACAGTTCATTATCAACATCTAAATTGGACAATATGGGGTCCATACTAAAGACAAAGAAGCCTACAAGCCATTTTGAGGACCATTTGAGGTATGATATTTCTGGTGTCGTGCCTACAAGACATTTTGAGAACCATTTGAGGTCTGATGTTTCTAGTACAGTATATTTAATAACTGATCCATAGTTCAAGACAACAAAGAGAGACTTTAAAAGGTCATCAAAGAGTGAAAGAAATATTCATAATGATGGAGACAATATTTTGAATTTTTCTTCTTATCTTGAATAAACTAGGATACAGTCACCAGATACAAGCATTATTTTAGAGCAGACCATGAGTGAAAAGTAGTTTGGTCAAAAAAGGAAAAGCATGGAAAAATAAATTAGAGGTTATCGATTAGTGCCTGAAAGTGAGTTCCTAGATCGTAGAAAATAGTAACTTATAACACTGTCAACAATTTTGAATCTTTTAAACATGGAAACACTGAAGAGAGCATTTAGGCTTCAAACTGTAAAGAAAATTTGAAGGGTGAAAAATATTTTGAAAATATTCATGAAAATTATGTTCCTAATGTCAAAGATCATGTGCTTTCTACATTTGTGACTAAAGAAAATGAAGTTAGGGTAGTTCCAAACACTTATTTGCATCAGAATTCCATATTGAAGAAGAAAAGAAAGCTCTTGAAGAAACATAATTAAGGGTTATCAACTCTACCAGAGAGATCAGATAATAAAATAAAGATAAATATTTGCACGGAAGAATAAAATTCTCTTGAAGTATTATTTGGAGTAGATTATCGAAAGAAAGGACACAGATTAAGGCACAGAAACTTAACTTTGATGAACATTTTCATTTGGTAAAATGGGAAATAATTGAACATGGATATGAAACCAAGAAAATTGTAGAAAGCTTGAATAAAGGAGGCATATCAAGTGCCAATGACAATAATGGAGAAAATATGGCATCGGATAATGCTTGTATGTTAAATGAATGCCATTTGAGAACTAATAATATCTTAAGTTCTAACATTCTTGAAACTGAAGGAGATTTTCCATGTGGTAAGATGTATTCATTTTTTATGGAAAGGTCTATGTGTTTTCCACTAAAGACCAATAAATATCATTTGTGAAGTAGCCTACCTCGTGATGAAGTTTCTCCGCCTCCCTCTAAATGACATTACCATGCTCAAGAAGTTATTTCTGCATGTGTTGCAGAGGCTGAAACTACTTTAGTGGAACCAGTGGAAACTGGTGTGACTAGACAGGATGATGCATACAAGATTTCTGCAAATAAAATATCTTATACTAAATTCTTTGATAATGACAAGATGTCAGTTAAGGGAAATGAGGAATGTGCAAAAGTAGACACCTTGATCCAAAAAGAAGCAACGAAAATAGGAGGTACTAAGAAACCCATGTTGTCTTCAGATTCATAGCAATCCATTATAAGGTTTTCTTGAGAACCTGCAAAATGGGTAGAGGAGAAGCAAATGGATCCATGGTTTAAAGATGCAATGTCCTCTAAGCACAGATAAATGGAATATTGGAGATAGGGATGAGAGGAGTGCACATGATAAAATGTCTACTAAATCATTGGTTGGTCAAAAGATGGAAGAACAAAAGCTATAGAGCATTACTGCACCAATGCTTCCTTCTCCAAAGAAGCAAGATGTTTCAAATTTAGCTTCAAGGAAAGTCAATTCAATTAGGACACCTCCTATCAAGGATTATGTTGTACAAAATGTTGCGGCTGAGAAATATGATTACAAGTCAAAGGGCATTAGGGTGAATAAATCTTATGCAACCCTAGCAAAGAAAAATAGCAGAGGCCTTAAGAAAGATCATGGAAAGTCTGGCTCAAAGAAGTTTAACCAATGGAAATTAGCTAAGCAGTTGTGTGTTCGCAAGCATGAGAAAGTTTCCCCTATAAAATATGGCACTGAAACTTCATCAGAAAAAGTGACAGGTTCATCAAAATTTAAGGTGAAGATAAATGGTACTGCAACAATGAAATTGGATGGTGTGTCACTATCTACAGAGTTTCATTTAGAAAAAGTAAACAAGCTTAGACAAGTGTAAGTCTTATACTAATTCAGCTGCGTTTCAAATTACTTTTTTTTTCCTCTTTTTGGATGATACATCAAGGCATAAATTCATTAAAGTGTACAGAAATATCTATGCTAAACACATGTAACTACTAACTTTCAAAATACAATAGGGATGAAAGGGCACCTATAACCAACCATCACCAAAAATTCAAATCACTTTCTATAATGATGGCTACCTTTAGACCTCTCTTTTCTATGTGTATTATCAAGTGTAGCATAAGCATGAGCCCATGCATGAAAACAATATATTGGATCACATGTAAAACTCAAACACAGAACGTGAAAGTACGCACTTCAAAAAATAATAGGTAAAAGAAAAGACTCACCCCATCTAATATACTTACATTTGCTTTCATCATCATCATCATCATGAGGGGAGAATGTTGGACTATATTTGGCACCACGATATGAACCTTTTCTTCTTGTTGCTCCAGGATGAAGTTGAAAGCTCTCATAACCATCCAAACACTATTAGAATTCAACTAAAAATATAGATACAAGAAATTTCATCTATAAGAATTCCATAATCTATGTTCTCTAAATTTAGTATTATATGATCATTAGCATAAGTTGTTTTCTGATTAAAAGTATTGAAGGGAAAATACACTGTCAAGTTGTGAGGAATTACACCAGTTGTATTCTGATACTGCGTGAAATGAGGATCAATAGTCAATGCAGGTTGGATGATTGATAGAAACAACCCCATCTATGCCAACAATGTCTGATTTTGATATAGTATAAGTACTTGATCTGTTTCCAGAAGTGTATGAAACATTAAAAGTTATTAATGTTGAATTTGTTGATGCATCTATCTCCTTTGCTATAGCTGATGGTAGATTGGCACTGGGAGTTCCATGTGAGTGGGTAGCAACCAAGGAATTGGGTGGGTTAAATGAAAAGGCTAGTAGAGTAAGAAGAGGTTCAAGTGACTTCCCAGTCATCAAGTCATATCCTAACAAGTTCTTTACCAATTCACTCTGCAAGAATAAAAAATAGAGTCATCATCTATTTCCATGACAAGGAATAAGATGCTCTATAATTAACCAACCATAACCTTTGAATTTCATATGAGAAACAACTCAATAAATATTCTCTACATAGACGCCATTTCCCAATATAATTCATGAGCACTAGCCTTGCTTTCCAACCTCTAACATTTCATAAATATCACTTTTGTGATTGTTGGTCCGAAGTCTGAAAATTAATAAAAGAAAACCTGAATATAGATTTCATTACAAAGGCCCAAGAGACACCCTCTTGTTGGTTGTTTGAGATATGATATATATACATATAAACCATAGGTTCCACATCTAGTTTCATATCCATATTTCTAGATCAATAAAACATTTTAATCACTTTAGTAGGGATCAACCCCTTGAGAGGTGATTAGAAAATGATGTTTCAATTTCTTATGGAAGGGAAGTTCAAAGTACAAAGGGACTCACTGGGTTAGCTGGAAGAAGGTGGCCCAACATCTATGGGGGTGTGGGGTTTAAAATATACCTTCCATATTGTGAAATATTTGGATGCTAAGACCTTTTGGAACTTCCTAACAAAAGACAGTCATTGGAAGCAAATTCTAGTCCATCAGTTCATAGCACCATATTGAATGGTGGATTGGATCATAAAGGAATCAAAGAGGTTTCTAAATGCTTTCAACTATTGGGAAGTGTTGACTGTGGATTTTCCACTTGTTGGATCCTTTTTGGTGTGGAAAGTTGGAAATGGGTCTAAAATCAGAATTGGAAAAGATGCAATAATGGGATGTGGCCTGTTGATAGACCCAGTATGTAGGTTGCTGGAAAAATCTACAAGGCAGTCAATAGGAGGAAATAGTCCAACCAAAGGATTCAAATAATTCCCACGCAGAGAAGACTCTATCCTCTAGTTGTTTGGAATGACTAGATCCTATGTATACAAGGCCTCCACTGACACAAAGGTTTCCAAATCTAGAATATCCGTTGAGAAGATAAGTGGGAAAAGATTGAAAAGAACTAGTTCCTAACTAATTGTTTAAGGACACTTAAATAGGATGAGTAACCATTTCAATATAGGTCTATTGAAGAATATAATAGATGAAAGAGAAAAAAAACTTAACGTGCAAACATGCATATCAAGATCATTTTTTTCAACTAACTTAAGACTAACTTAACAAGTAAAATTTCCAAGAACTTTGTCCAAAGAATTAGAGGTATGCAACAAGCCCAAGAGACCATACTAATTATCAAATCAATATTTAGAGATCAATAACCAATCATCAGTAGTATGAAAGATAATGTAAATCAAATAAATACATTCACTTGATACGCATTCCACATGTCAGTTTAGTAGAGAAAAATCAGTACATGAACCAGCACATTTATAAAAAACAACCAATAATTAGTAAGCAAAATAGATGAGAAGATGAACTGAAATCCATTACAAACATTCAATGAATAACCATGAAACATAATATGAAACAACTGTAATTTTATTCATCTGCAAAAAATTACAAAGAGATAAAACCACAAACTTTCATGTTATGATCTTGGTAGTCCTTTCTCCTATGTACTTTTTAAGCTTAGTCTCTAAAAGTATCCTCCCCTTTTATGCTTGGGAAATTACTCCCTTAAATAATATTACAAACTTTACAAGAAAATAAAATTCCCAAGAAGTGGGACTGCATAATCAAACAGTTTAAAGGCTTGCCAAGGGAGACATGCCACTTTGCATGTACGTTCATGAGGTCGTCAATATCTTGAAAATGGGCATGTCTCAAGTGGATTTATGTTTTACAAATTTGGGAGGAAATATCCCTTTTTTTGAATTTCTTCCACTCTTTCAGGTCCACCTGTATCTGAGCCATAGAAGCATGAGGGGTATCGATCCATCTCTTGATTTCCTACATCATGAGTTGATTTATTTGTTGGATTTGTTCCTTGGCTGCATCAAAATGTTGTTCAACCTATTCCAGTTGGAGCTTGGGTGAAGGCTTCTGACCAATAGGATCTAAAACAGACAATTCCAAGTATCCCAACAAAACTTTAGCAGCTATCACCTATGTTCACAAGCCATATGTGCTTCCTTTATTATGGCCTCCACCGAGTCACAGATGCTTTCCCATGCCTCAATTGTGACTTCGGTCATTTTCGCCTGAAGTTTATCTAAGATTGACAGATCCTGTGGTTTTTATTTGATATGCTTCTACCAACCTATGACATGTTCGAAGGTCATAGATGCTTCTCTCCTCTGATCATGGTTGGTTTCCAAGGTTTCAGAATGCTTTCTAAACAAATTATATAACCTTTGCATCTCATCAAAACAGGTGTAAAGATCCACCATGTCCTGGCGGAATTCCTGATGCACCTTGCAGAGTACCTGCTTGAACTCTTCTTGTGTCAAACTTAAAAAGGAAGAGGTTGATGAAGCTAGCTGAGAATCCTTTAGTTGTTTCTCAAGAGGACAATATTTTTTTCTTACTATTGATTGGCAACATATGCATTCCCAAGATGATGTTTAAGATGTCCGGTCTTCTTTTTCCATTGCTTGATTCTATTTTCATGCTCTTGTTTCAGTTGCTTAACCTCTTATTGACGTCTTTCCTCAGCTACTGCTAAGTCCAGTTTAGCTTTCTATAGTTCTCGTTCCTTGTTCGAGAGGTCCAAACTCAGTTGTGAAACGGAGTCATGGTTTGCACCTGCAAAAGCTCCCATTGCAGTTGTTGTATGCAATGCCCCTTGCTTGATATCAGGGGTGTCTGACTTCCAAATAACCTAATTGAGGGTAGGAATTTGTTTAGTTGAGCCTTCTCTTACTCTCTTAGTTTTCCTCTTGATCATAGCTTTGTCCTTCTTACTCCAGTAATATTTTCCCATAGACACCACAGCATCTTCTCTGAAATTTTCCATTCCTTCAGGGGGTGAAATGGTTTGCTGCTGGGTGGTAACCAGGGGATCAGTTTGAGTCTGGAAAATGGAATTTCTATATTGAGGGGAGGAATGTTCATAGGAGAATTAAAATAAGTAAATGTAAGGGATAAGGAAGAATTATGTGTAAGCATATCAAATTTAGAGGAAAGAGTCATAGAGATGAAAGGAATATTTATCTGAGGAAGCTAAGAAAATGGGAATGTTGGGATAGGGTGAGGTGGTGAAAGGGGAGGAGAAGAAGTATGGATGGGTGAGTCAACTAGTACTACAGGAATTCTAGTGGTAGTTTCCACAGCTGGTGAAATTTTTATTTCAGAAAAAGTAATGCTGGGAAACTAATGAGTCTAACATGTTTTTAAATTCCTGAAGATCAGGAATGGACGATATCAGGGAGGTCAAAACACTAACTAGGAAAGTAGAAGGACCTTCCTCTTCCTCCAGATCAATGTGCACATCATGAATTTCAATATCAACTGGATATAGAGGATTTACCTATTGTATAGGAGGGACTTGCACAAGTGCTTTTTCTTGTTGAGAAATCTGCAGCAGGGGCACCAGCTATTCTTCCCTAGGCACCTCTTGTGATTGGACATGCTCAGAACTCAATTGAGTCTTTTGTTTATTTTTTTTATTAGGCTTAGATATGGGACTTAACATTTGGATCGGTGATATTTTCCATTGCTTCTCATAAATCCACAATCGCTCTAAACATAGAATCATCGGGGTCATCTTCATGAGCATACTGCGACTTAGCACGCTCATGTGGAAAGAGGTTTTCGAGATAGGATTTTGGGTCATGCATCCTCTTGGGCGCCTCTCCCAAGTTCATGATATAAATTTCTTTACCCAACATAGTTGTATGGGTATAATTCTGTAATACAAGAGTGTCCATATACAAAGGAAATTTGGGCCAATCCTTTTTCTTATCCCTTTCCAACTTGGTAAAACCCCATCGATGACAGTATGAAAGGAGAAAACCTGTAGCACCATACAATTAGGGACTATTCTGGGTAGCAGATGCACTGTATTTCTACCGCAAATCCTCATATAGTAGAAATATTCGCTGAAATACCAGTCGCTATTTAATGAAATAAGTTCCCTAGCTCTTTCGAAAAATGCAGGAGCGCCAGCCTTGAAAATTTTAAAATACATCGACTTGAGAAAAATGTTGCATATCTCGTAAACTTGAGGCACGTAGTTTTCCTCCCACATATCAGAGCAATATATGTGTATAGGAGGAGAATTCTTGTTCCAATTCCACTTTAAGGAAGGGAAATAAGAAGTTGCATAGAATGCATCCATCACAAACCCTGACATGTAGAAAGTCGGCTTTTGGTTGGATAGGGTCTTTTGATATTTTTCAATTTCATATCTCATATTGGAAAATAAAACTTGGGCCTAGTTTAAAGGATCACCTATAATAAAAATGTGGTGTGCCATAGGAACCCACTGAGATTTAAACACAGAACAATTCGGTGACCCATATAAGCGGCAAAACATAGCTACCATTAATGAGAAAGGTTCCCTAAACCAGGAAAATGGGTAGGCATTAATTTCAATAGGGATGAACAATGTTGGATTCTCCATCCAAGATTTGACCACCTCTTCATAATTGAACTGGGAGATGGCTTCATCGAGAAATTTTGATGTTAAAATTTTTTTGGGAGGTCCAAGCGTATAAGCCCTAGAAAAAACATCAGGGTGGAACAACGCAACATAGGTATTGACATTATCATCAAAATAGCATTCCTTAAGGTTCACATGAGGCTAATTCCCACTTGACAAGATCTATATAGGTCATGAAAGGGGGTCTAGTAGAGATGTAGTGAAGCTGAGAACTTCGAATTTTTTGATAAGCAGGCTGATCATGGGTGACAAAAGAAAAGTCGTCATTGTAAAAAATGACATAGATTCTGGACCAGTACAGATGTCAAGTATTAGACACACGTCCACTGGTATCAGTAAACATGCCGATGTTGGGGTATTTGTTCTTTTTCTCCTAAATATTTGTTTTCGACCTAGTGTTCCTTGAGGTGGTGGACACCGTCTTCGATTGCAGTTTGAAAACCATGTCTAAACAACGACACGAGTTCAAATCAATAGAAAAAAAAATGGTCAAGTGGTAAATATTTACTAGTGAATAGCCCAAAAAACCGTAAATATGTGAGCTGGAGCAAGGAAAAATCGACAGTAAAAATCTTTGAGCGTAGTGAAAAAACATGAGCAAAATGGGGAAAAATAATCGTAACTTCAAACATATTAAAAACCCAAACCAAATGGAAAAACAATCTGGACCGTAGATCCAGTATGCATGGACGACTAATATTGAGGTGACAAAATAGAACGTGGGAGTGATAAGGTCCAATATTTCATGATTTCTGATTTTCGTGTTCTAAACATCCGGAATAAAAAATCAGGAGATGAACATTCAACTAGAAAATCATATGAGATTTCCGATTTCTGAACTAGGAAAGGATAAAGGTGAAAATCAAAAAGATAAAAATCGTAAGTATAAACAACGATATTGCTGATTTTAGCGATCCAAACATCGGAAGTCAAGAATCGAAAATAAATCAAAAGTCTTTAATAAAAAGTAGAGTTTCCTCCTTCCACAACCGAGATATTAGAAAGCAGAAATCGGAAAAGGGGATTTCTTTATTGAAAAAGATAGGATTTTAAGGATTTGAATACGTGAAATTGGAAATTTGAAAGAAAAAAAAATTCAACAAACCTCTAAAAAAGGGATTTTTGCTTCTGAACATCGAAAAGAAGGGATCATAAACACTAAAGAATAGTTGAAAAACATGGAAAATGGTCTCAAAATCCAAAAAATCCAAAAAAACAAGGTTTATTGAGAAAATTATTAAGTGCAAAACCAAAATTTCTTACAACTTTATAGTCTCCATCAGGAAGATATGGCTAAAAAACTAGTCAGAAATTCAATGGGGGCTCCCGTTTTGATGACTCAAAATGGGTTCTGTTGCAGCCAGCAACAAATGGCGACCCTCTAAGGAGAAGAAGTTATCTCTTACTACTTCTACATAAAATTTCAAGGAATAGATGTTAGTATAAAGATGAATTCAACTCAAACAATGAACACAAATGAGAAACAATCAAATCTAGTAGAGAAAAATACATAATTGATATCTTACAAATCCATAATCATTGATAGTAATACTCAACAATGAAGAAGCCACAAAAGCACTGAAATACTTGTGCAAACAGATGCTAGTGATGAGTAGTTATAGATAAGATTCTATAGAAACCTCGAGTCTATGTCATGATATTCAAACCATCAGTCACCTTGATTATAGTTTTTACTATGGATATCTACAATGAATCTTCTTTCCTCTCTTATTTTTTTTTATTACAAAACGATACAACTCAATTGTATCAAGACCACTTCCCTATTGGGGAACAATGCCACACACAGGTGTTACCTGGAAACTAAACAAGCTAGCTCTGTCAAGAGACTCCTTGTCTTTTGGTTTTTATACCAAAAGCAATTACCATGTCCCGGTAACCACCTATCAGTAAATTCAAACCAAGCAAGATCCATGAACATGGTCAATCCGGCTTGTGATAAGACCTCCTGTCCTTGAGCACAAAGAGCTGAATCTTCAATGATCAGAAGAAAAAAAAACTAGGATGCAAATTGTAAGCCATTACCCTGGCTTGGGAACCAACTAATGGTAATGTCATTCACAAGCTATGAACATAATAGGCTAGCTTGTGATAAGACCTCCTATCTTGTAGCTTACATTTATGTGGTATTGTTTATTTTAGTCCAAGGTAACCAGGTTGAGATCGAAAGAGACCTAGTGGTTAGGGAAACTAATATAGATGTACTACCGCAATCACCAAAACATCAAGTAGGAATACCAAAGTACTCTTAGCAACTCACTCATCATTATGAGGACAGTAAAGATAATGATCATCGGAAATGTGGATTCAATGTAGACAAAGGCCAAGAATATATCTTGAATTTCTTTCTCATAAGTATATTGATCCAAGCAAAATCCAAATAAGAGTTCTTGACAAATCCAAATCAAAATTATTAGTGAAATATTCTAGGGATATACAACTTCACCAACAGGAACTTAGCTGTTGTAACCAAACCAAGTTTTGCAAAGTAAAGAAAATAAAACAATCAAAGCAATCAAAAAAAAAAATCAAACCAATCAAAACTAGTCAAACCAATCAAAACCACACATTATTTATAGGTAAGTAACATTTACCTCAAGAAAAATATTTCTTAAGGAGCTGTACATTTGTTGGAAAGGTCTCAGTGAGTCCTTCCAATGTTCACAAGTAGACAATACCAGGGTCGATCTTTTCTGTAATAATGAACGGTCCTAAACACAGGCGCTAAAAGATTATGTAGTCTCATTTGTCCTTGTGGGTTTTTCCCACTTGAGTACTAGATCCCCAATATTGAACTAACGATTTGTGGACAACTTATCATCAAACCATCTTCTGACCAATTGTTGATGATGATACAGCTTGTTCCTAGACTCATCCCTTTCTTCCTCTAATAAGAAGGGTATTGATTCTATCTTGCAAGGGGGAGGAGTCGACATCTTATGAACAAGAATGAACAATGTGTAATGATGGGAATAGAAGGTTTGGTGGTAAGAAAACTACTTTTTCGTAGACCAAACAGTAGGGAGAATTACCAATGGAAACTTTAGGAGTTATCCTACCTACCCATAAAGCATTAAAGAGATTAGTATGCCAATCCCTGTGGTTATCATCCACAGTCTTCTTAAGAATATTGATCAAATTATTATTAGAGGATTCTGCCAGGAAATTACCCAATGGGTAATAATTAGCGGAATATTTTACTTTTATCCCCTTTACAAGGGCATACTAAGTAAGATTAATTGAGTTAAACTAAGAGCCATTGTCGAAAAACAAAGAGTCGGGTACTCCAAACATGGTAAGGATGTTACTCTCCAAGAAAGATGTGGCCGAGTTGGTGTTGGAAACCTTTAGTGGGATTGCTTCTACCCAACGATTGAAATAATTTGTTGCAGTCATAATATACTTGTACTACAATACAGAAGGAGGAGAAATAGGACCAAAAAAATCCAGTCCCCACTGTTGAAATGGGCACTGGACAGTGACACGTTGGAGAGGAAAGGCCGACTTTTTCAATTTGCTGGCACATATTTGCCATGGCTCACATTTTCTAACAAGTTTATAAGCATCTCTAAACAACATAGGCCAATAATAACCTGCTCTTAATACCTTCTGGGTTGTGGTTTCTCCAGAGTAATATACACCTGCAGGCCCTGCATGCATATTGACCAAAATTTTATCAGCTTCCAGTTTTTCAAGGCACCTGATAAAGACACTGTTGGTACCAGATCTGTCCCATGAAAATTTTAGTCTCTGGCAACGCACATGTAAAGATGGACCTTCGTTCTCGTTGCCAAAATTCCCAATAAGTATTTTCCCCAAAATGAGTCCCCCAAAATCTTCATTTTTTTCACTGTCCTGATTTGAATTTGCCTCATTAGTTTGGGCAATTTCTTATCACCACAAAGTTTTAGTTTTTTGGTCCTGTACTTGCTCATCTCCATACCTTTATTTCTTCTGTCATACTTGAAATTTCCATTACCCTTGCTAATTAAACCAAATACTAAATAAATGATAAAATAATTATAAAATTAAATTATTTTAAAAGCCATATTCATATGTTTTTTAAAGTAACGTTTCATAATTATTTTATTAAAGCTTTATTTCCTTATAACTTTTGGCCATATTAAAAATCTTAAAAGAAAAATATGGGTTCTTTTTTATTATTCAAAGGTTCTTTTTTATTATTCAAAGGTTGCGTCAAACTCATTTGAGAAATGGTTTGGAGTTTTGTCTTTTCATAAAATTTAAGTCTCTACCTTACATCACTCCACGTGAAAAGTCTTCACCAACTATTCCACCAAATGTTCATGAGTGTCCAGCATAGCACTGTAATTCAAACACTCACAAAGCTATAAGTGACCATAGAGAACTACATCATCCTATTATGAATCTCCATGAGCGCAGCCTTTATGTATTAGCTTGTCGATAAATGGAGAGGTGAAGATTTAGCAAATTCAAAGAACATATTGTGCCATTCTTGTGACTCGAACTTTTGTTGCAAATATTTGCTTGATTGAGATCTGAATATTGATCAACGATTTGAACAGGGAATGACAAAGCTTCTTAATGTTATGGATACTTCAAAGCAATAAGTTCGTAGATATTGTTGAGCATGTTTCCCAAATATCACTACCAGTTTTTACAAAGGGTAACTTGCATGTTCTCTTTTGGGTTTTCAAACTGGATTAGACAATTCTTCTTCTCAAAAGGGGAAAGGTGAAGCATTACAAGAGGCTATGGATGAGGATTTACTAGTTGAAGTGGCAGATCTATATAAACTGGTCAAACATTTTGGTGGCTGTTGAAAATGAAAGTAAAGAAACAGAGTTTTGTGGAATTGATGTTGGAATCATAGATGGGAATCGAGTTTTGGTTATGAACTGTAAGACATATACTCTTTTGCATCTTTGATATAGAACATTACTTTGAAATGATTATGATCATGAGCCTTTTTTGCTTTTATATATGAATTGCATTTTAATATGATTTTATCATGTGTATGGTCTTGTTAATCCATTACAAGATTATTGTGATGAAGTGTAGTTATCTTAAAGTGCTTAGTTGCAGAACCAGATTCATTTATTTGCAAATTCATGCTCGTAATATATTCTGTTGTTGCACTTTGTATTTTATTATGTGTCATGCAGTTCTATGATTATTATTTTATTTTGATTTCCCAACACCTTTGATTACATGCCGTCCTTGTCTAAATTTGATTTTATCAGTTTGATATATCTTCAAGATTTCTCTGAGCTTGAACTTCAGTAGTCTAGGTTCAACTTTAGGGATAACAGACACTAGCATAATTCTTGCAAAACAACACATTATCGACAAAATGATACGGCATTTCTTTAAGTCTCAAAGTCCTACACGTTTTTAAGTCGAGGGATGGAGGGGCATACCCGTGAGTGAGATAAAATTTAATATCGTCATACCATTCGGATGACAAAGTAGTAATGACATCAATAGTGTCAAATGCCATATATTCCTCATGAATACATTGTCGTTCATGCTCTGGAAAATTTGATTAGTCTACCAATAAGCATAAACCCTGCCCTTTTACCATTTTGACAGGTTTGATCTCCAATTCGTTCTCCTGGAGCACAGACATCTAGTGAGCTCTTTTTTCTCCCAACTCTTTTTGAATCAACATGTTTCTTACCGTTGTGTGTGTGGGACTATCACCTTCGTCTTTTATTTCAACAGATAGGGCCTGAAATGTTTCACAGATTTATAAACAGTATAAGCTTGTTTATCTACCTATATATATTTTAGTTCGACTCCTTTAAATGTAGAGCTCATAAAAGACACCGGGATTTCTACGTCCTCTTCGTTTCTCTGTGTAAGCATAGTAGCATAAGAAACGTCAGTAGCAAAAGTGTATAAAACAAAATCTTTCAAAAAATCAGGAAGCATCAATGCAGGAGCCTCCATTATGGCCTTTTTTATCCTCTTAAATGCATCCTTCTGAACATCAGAGTACTTGAATACAAAATCTTTCTTCACCAAGTATTGAAGAGGTCTGACAATCTGTGCAAAGTTAGGGACAAATCTTCTGACAAAATAAATCTTTCCAAGGAAAGACTGCATAGTCTTCTTCGAAACAGGGAGACCAATTTTTTCAATTGCTTCCACCCTTTCGGGATCAATTATTATTCCATATTTAGAAACAAATGAAGCTGAGAAGTTTATCTCCAGGGACTTCAAAAACTGATTTCTTTGAGTTTAAGGAAATTTCTTACTTCCTGCATCTTTCAAAAACTTTCCTTAAGGCTAATAAATGATCATGTTGTTTCTTTGTAAGAATAGTGATATCATCTAAATAAACGACAACAGAGCTTTGTAACAAACCTCAAAAAGATATATCCATAGCTCTCTGGAAGGTGGCACCAGCATTAATTAGCCCAAAAGGCATCCTCCTGTAGGAAAAAGTGCCTCGGGATGTTCTGAAGGATGTCTTCAAATGGTCAAAGTTGGTCACTGAAACCTGGTTATACCCTGAAAATCCATCCAAAAGGGAAAACATATCTGCACCTAATATTGTTTCTAAGCCTTTGCTCCCGGGATTGAATTGGGTAGTTATCTTTTTCGGAAGCCCTGTTGAGATTCCTGAAATCCACACATAATATGATTTTTTTGTTTTTCTTGCGAACGAGAACTAAATTAGAAATCCATTATGTCTATTTGACAAGGAAAACAATTATGGATTTCAGAAGCTTCTCAAGTTCTTTCTTTATCAATGGTTCTAAGCTTGGATGCATTTTCCTCAATTTATGTTGATAAGGCTTTACCTCAAGCTTCAGTGGTATGTTGTGATGCATGATGGATGAATCAAAAGTATTAAGGTCATCATATTTCGATGCAAATACAATTTTATATTCTCTATGTGTTGTAAAGGAAAGTATCCTATGGCTAGGGTTTAAGAGGCCATCAACGTACTGGGGTTGAAAGAGAGATGCACAATGTTCAGCAAGTATATAACAGCAAGTTTCAGAGATGAGAAAGATCCACACCTGATTAACTGAAGGCTGGTCCAAGCTTTCTCTTCAATCATCTTCTTGCTCCTCTTGCTCCAAGAGACCTGCAAAACAAGTTATACCTTCCTCAAACCATTATGACCACATATAAACAAATGATGATCAAACAAATATGAAATAATAATCTGATTAACATCATCATATGATCATAAACAGAGATTCAATCACACATTGAACAATGATTTGGGAAGAAGAAGGACATCACATCTTTATTAATCTTGAAAACAAGTACAAGTATACCTTCTCTTCAAGTTGGCACCTCACGAAACCTTGATCTGGTTCTGCTGCTTCTCTTCTCCAAAGAACTCAGCCTCCAAGCTCTGCAACACAAGGGAAAGACCTTCAGGGCAAAGGTGTGGGAAAAGAGAGTCCCGATTCCTCCAGCATAACAATGCAGAAATTCCAAGTCCCCTTTCATGAACCTCCCTACCTCTATTTATATGATGAAGAAGAGTTAGGGGCGAAGCCAAAGTGGTTACAACTGAAGGAGTCAGTTGTATAACTACCCAAACTAACTCAAAAGGCGTGTTTTTAATGTTTTAATGTTGAGAAACAGATGCGCGACTATGAAGGAGAGCAACCCGCGCATGATACTCAAGTTTACGCAAGAGCAACCCACGAATATATGCATGCGCGACTTGCAAAACACAAGAGTCGCGAGTGATGCGCGGGTTGCACATAAGGAGAGTCGCGCATACACAAAAACCACACTTTTGAGGTATTTCTGGGCATTTTCAAACTTTGGTGTCTTCTGGAAAGTTTTAGCTAACTGAAATACCTTTCCAACGGCATAGAAATGAGGTCAAAAAGAGTTACAGAACTCAAGATATGGGTCCTCCAATATAGGTGTTTTTTCAGTGACTTTCATGAAGTGCCGACATGCGACGAAAACATGGAAAAGTGGTCACAGGCAGAGATGTGTCATTTTAGGCTATAACAAATGCCCCCTAATGTGTGAGGTTAGAGGGGAAGATGATAGCTGAAATACATTATAAAGGAAAGAGCTGAGTATGGAGAGAGAGCAGAGAATCCAAGATCGAAAGGCTCGAATGAAGGTACCTGTAAGAGAGATAAATGTCAGAAAAACTGATCTCTGGGACATACACGTCCATATACAAAACATCCCCCGAAAGATACAGGGGGATCCAACATATGTATAACTGATGAAACTATCATGGTCGCTCAATATGCAAAAAGGCGCCATATCAAATCTAAAGGAGCCATGGCCACAAATGAACAAGGTGGATCCATGCTCAACAATCGATCATAGCCACAAAAATACAAGGTGGATCTATGTCTCAGCAAAATGTCATATAAAGATAACAAGGTCTTGCGCAACTTGGGCAATAGCAAAAGATGATAATGCTACCATTGGCCCCAAGGTGTTCAATCCAAACCGCCCAAAAAAGGTACGAATCCTAACCATGCGAATAAAGGAGTTGAAGTCGAACATGGAGGAAGCCGTTTGATTACCGGTCAATGATGAAAACCGTTAACAAACACGAGGGAAACCACCATTAATGAAAATGGTCCCCAAGGTAACTAGTACATTCTAACAAGTGTGATTACAAGGACTTGAAGTCGAACACTTGAAGAATCTATCGAGTAGGAGACATTAAGGTATTCCCAACTACCCAATAGCGAGGGAAATTTCCATTGAGGACAACAATTCCCAAGGTACTGCCATAAAACTCTAAATCTCATCCCCAGAGCAAGATGTGTTGCAGTCGATAGGAAGAGATCCATTGGAAGGAAGGCATTAAGGCATCCTTCATCATCCAACATGAGGTAAATCAAAGACTAATTGGATCTAGAATTGGTACTGAATTTTCACAAAAAGGACCACTGAAGACATAATTTAATGAACGGATACCAGGGAATGGCTGACACAGAAGGTCAAGGCAACTGCAGAATGGCCGACAAAGGTTTAATCCTTGAACAGTGAGCACAACACAAAAGTGACTTAGGCAGCTTTTGACACAAAATAGGACCAACGAAACAAATTTGCAATGTAGGAGACATTGACAGATTCCCCATATAATTGGAAAAGAGACCAACTGGAGGAGTAAGAAACTCTGAATCAGGATAAGGTCAAAAGACTAGGACCCAATGGTTGATAGACTCAAAACTGGTGCTTTGTTCAAGGAAACAAGACTTGCTGCCATGATATAAAAAGACATGGAAATAAACCTTCCCCTTCCCTTCTTTCTTGTAAAGGTTTAACGAGTCCAAGAAAGCAAACTTGAGACCATCTTCATTTTTGACAAGCTCGAAGAAAAGAAAGAAGAATGCCTGATAAGGCACTGATTCGTGGATTTTACGAGCCCGAACTAGTACATGCTCGACGGTGTTTTCATAGTTTAGAGAGTCTGAAAACTCCAAAGAAGACTCC